>WBMZ01013552.1:0-163151 GCA_013400975.1 Atrichornis clamosus | reverse complement strand
TCTTTTCTTTTCTTTTCTTTTCTTTTCTTTTCTTTTCTTTTCTTTTCTTTTCTTTTCTTTTCTTTTCTTTTTTCTTCTCTTTTCCCTCTCCTCTCCCCTCCCCTCCCCTCTCTTCTCTTCTCTTTTTCTTTTCCTTTTCAGAAAAAGTTGGAAAGAGAAGCATCCTGGCAGCAGGCCATTTACTATCACTGCAGCTGTATGCATGGGCATAGCAAAGCAACATAAATTCTCATTGCCAGAAAGTTGCCACTGAGCAGACACTGTGAGCTGTTGAAACCAGGCTTATGTTACTTCTGCATCAATTTTTCTTTCACTGGCTCTTCCCTGTAAATCAAAATGAAAAGTTAACAGCCTACGAAATATATTTTGCATGGTCTATTCCATAATACCACTATATTGCGAAATGCTAATCAAATAACCATGGCTGGTGTATAACGGAATGGACAAAAAGAGATGCAGTACAGCATCCTAATCTTTACAGGGAAACACCTCAAATCCTATCACACTAGTGACACTGACAGGTTCTGAAGAGATTGGCCTCCAATCTCACTGCAAGATGAAAGTATGCCAGCAGTTACTGCTCAATTAATAACTGGGCAACAGGTATATCTTCTGATTAGTGTGTGACACTTATGTTACCTCCAAGTTAGGGAGGAAGGGAGCCTTTCACCACAAAAATTGTTTTCCATCTGTTAAGAAAATAAAGTTTTATTTTCACCAAACTGAATATGCTGATGAAGCTCAACTTTTTTTCACTTATTGCTACTGTTTCTATAAAATAGACGTAGCTCACTGTGACTTACACAATAAAACATTTGCATCTTACTGAGAAGTGTTCATTAATCACTCCCCCTATTCACACTAAAACAGCTATGATAATCAATTCCTATTTGCACAGCTGCAATATGAATAATTTTAAATTTCTGCTGTAATTGTTTTTCTGTTCTGCTGAAAAATTGTTTCAGAGAACTAGGGGGTTTTTCCACATATATATATGAAAAGTATGTACAAAAATGGCCAAGTGTTATTTGAAATACTTAATTACATAAAATTCTGCTGTAAAAATGAAGATTAAGTCTGCTCTCCATCTTCAAGGTTTGCACACTGCTTAAAAGATTAAAATCTGCCTTTGTCAAATGTACAGAAACAGATTTTTAAAAAACGTGTACTGGCTCTTTGTGGCTAGAATGTAGTTAAGGTACCAAAGCAAAGGAAAAACTGATAAATATGCAAAAGCTTTTATAAGGAATGCAATGTTCTCTTACAGCACTCTATTCTTTTCCAAGGAGCAATCCAAACTGCATCTTAAGCAATGGATTAGGTTGCCCAGAAAGGTTGTGCAGGTTCCAGCCTTGGATTTTTTTTCAAGCCTTGACTGGGCCTCAGAGCTAACCCTGCTCTGAGCAGGAGGCTGGACTAGAGACCTCCTGAGGTCCCTTCCAACTTCAGTTTGCCTAATGGTGATCATGAATTTTAGACCCCTAATAAAACAATAATCCTAAATGGGAGAGAGAGATCTCTCAGCAGAGAGACTCTTTCTATCTAACAGAGATCTCTGAATTTAAGCACAAAGGATCTTTTCTCAAGAAAACTACTGGACTAGATATTTTCTGTATTTTACTACAGACTAGTGATCTGACCTTCCATTGAGAGCTACCACTTTATCTTGCCACTGAATTCAAAGCTAGTTTTATTTCCATAGCCAGTGCCAACAGATTTTATTTATCTTCTTGTATGGCAAATTATAAATTGTCACAGCTCAAGATGAAACAAATACAAGCTATTAGGAGTTCACATTTAAGCAACAACAGCAGCCTCTTCGATATCAATATAAACCAAAATGTAACAGAGCAACTCTATATAGAAAAGCAATTGATCGATTAGGGTAAGGTAGGTGCGTCCATCACAACATTGTATTACATGGAGATATGAAAAATGCATGGAAGATGTATATACATGGGGAATGTGCTTAGTACAGTTCAGTTTTGCTTGAAGAAACATCAAAAAAGCAACTTGTAACTCCTTTCACCACAGGATTATTTGGGTTGGTATACTTTTTGGTAGATGATCAATATAAACCAGCCATGGCCTATTCTGTGCAGAAAAAGTGTAGCATAAGTTCTACGTAAGTTCATCAAAAGAATTTTGAACTTTGCTAGGGAGACATAGAAGTGTGTTTTATCAGTTCACCACATGTGTTTTTACTTTCTGTGGGTGCAAGAGTTTGGCCACATACACGGGTTATTAGCACAGAAAGACAAGGGGCATAAACCTACTCATCTATTCAGTACTCTGGCCATGCCATCCCAGCAGCAGCAACATCAACTATCAATATGAAAGAAATAAAGCTGTTTAGACAGTATATCACAGCCTTTCTCCTTAGAAAAGATGTTGAATTTTGTTATTTCTAATGGCCCTACATATGAACCAAGAGAAATACTCCTGTGGTTTTCATTATTTCTGCAGAGATATATGAAGGCTGCACTACCAGTTTTAGGTGAGGTTTACTTAATTCAACCTATTTATATTAAAGTTGGCATCACTAATGTGTCACTGTGGTAGCTGAAAATTATCTGAGGTCTTATAACAGCACAAATTGTGCGAATAAGTCCAAAAAAGATCAACCACAAAGGCCCCAGGCTGAATTTACATATGAACGACACTCAGGATGTATTTGTCATACTTTTGCATTGTAAAGCATGTTAAGTACAGACATTTTGTGAGGGCAGAGTTTCTGTAGCATAGTTTGAGTTGAGCATTAACCATCCAAACTATACAGCCCATAGCCTGCTCCCTGGAGTTATGCCCTCACTGGCTCCCACCATTCACACAGAAACTTTGAGCAGTCAGGAGATAACTGCGTACAAAAGAAATTAGAGTGTATGCAGCAGTAAGACATTCCAGGTTCCAGTTTCAAATTCCTTAAGTCACATTTTGGATAAGGCAATACTCCCTATTTTAAATACAGCTGGAGGATTCTTCCTCCGATGAACGACTACTCAGAGCTGCTCTGTATTTACATTCCACAACACAGCTCCAGAAGCACCAGACTCTCTTAGGTCTGAAAACCTGAGGGAACGCAGCAGCTTTGTTGAGGAAATGGAATTAACTACGGAGATTTTGAACACAAAGAAATCAGAGAACATGCGTCTGAAAATTCCAAGGTAAGTTAGGTAGAAGGTAGAGGCAAGGTTTCCGTGAAGCTCTTACTTATTCAGGAAAAAATACATAGGTAGGCAACAGAACACATCTCAAAATAGAAGTCGGTTTAGGAAATCTTTGAGGGGGAAAAATTAAAAGACCTCCCTCTCAGAGGACCAACTGTATGTAACTATACATATTATGCATGAAGCTGCTCATTCAGGGTAAGATTTTTACTATAATCTGTAGGTTGGTGAAGCCCGAGGTAGAACAGCCGTTTGGACACGGTCAGTGGCACCGGGAGGCTTGGGGAGCGCCAGGGCGGGCGGCTGCTGTGCTTGGACACAGCGATGTCCCTCAGTCTCCTGCAGCTGTAGCCACCCACGCCTAAAGGCACGTCACCCAAAACTCACACTTGCACAAAACAGCCTGAAACCTAAAAGAAAATAACGGGAATGCCCCAACGCCGGCAGAGGGGGAGGGCGCGGCACGCCTCAGAGGGTGGAATCCATGGCGCCGCTTTTGCGCTTGCGCACAGTTAGCGCCGCGTGTCACGGCGCCGACCGCGGCCGCCGCGGTATTTATCTGCCGTCAGCAGCATATTGGCCTCCAGGCCCACCAATAGCCCAACGGCGAGTGCGCGGCGCAGCCAGTAGGAGCGCGGCACGGCTGTGTGGGCGGAGCGCACGCCGGGCCCGCGGGCACCGTGCGGGGTTGGGCACCCCCAGCGCCCGCTACTCCTCATGGCGGGTCGGGCGCTGCTGCTATCGCCGGCGCTGGTGCCGCCGGCGCTTCTGCTCGCCTTGCTGTGCGCCCGGCCGTGCCCCTGCGGCACCGCTCCAGCCGCCTCCTCACCGCCCGTGACCGCCCGGCTGGCGGCGAAGTGGCCGGCGACCCCGCTGCTGCTGGAGGCGAGGTGCGTGCAGCCTCCTCCTCCTCTTCCTCTTCCTTCTTCTCCTGCCGGCAGCCGTCCCTGCACCGGCTGTCTCCCGGGGGACAGGAGGAGGGAGGGACCCCCTTTTCCCTCCTCTCAGCGGGAAGGCTGGCTGTCAGAGGGGGACGGCCGTCTTTCTCCCTGTCGGAGGGTGTGTTAAAGTACTTCTTGGATCTAAGGCTGAACTGTTTTGTCCTTTCGTGAAGCGCTGTGTATAGTGCTGGCAGGGCTGTCCCATGCTTTGAGTGAGCTGGTCAAGCTGCTTCGTATTTAAACATCTCAGGCGTTTTGCAGGTCGCTGGGTTGGAGATACAATGGGCCAATTACACAATCCCTGCCTTCCGCTGAGTAACAATACCTTCGTCTCCCCCCAAGTAGTTCGCACGCTAATTAAGAAATGATAAAGGTACTAGTGAAGACGTGAAGCCGTAAGAGTGAAACACGGTAGTTTTTTTAAAAGTATTGCTAACTTGTAATCATAACTTCAGCCCGGAGAAGAGAAGGCTTTGGGGAAACCTAGTTTCATCCTTCCAGTACCTGAAGGGAGCCTACGAGAAAGATGGGGAAGGACCCTTTCTTACAAGGGCATGTAGTGAGAGGACAAAGGGGAATGGCTTCAAACTGAGAGTGGGTTTGGATTGGATATAAGGAAGACATTCTTTATTGTGTGGATGGTGAGGCACTGGAATGGGTTGCCTGGAGAAGCCGTGGATGCTCCATCCCTGGAAGCGTTCAAGGCCAGGCTGGATGGGGCTCTGAGCAACCTGGTTTAGTGGAAGGTGTCCCTGCCCACAGGTGGGAGTTGGAACAAGATGACCTTTAAGGTCCTTTCCAACCCAAACCATTCTGCGATTCACAATAGGAAAGGAAAATGTTTTCCAGTTTTAGGTGCTTGTGGCTCCCCTGCCCATTTATCTTAAATTTGTTTTGTTTTTAAACTTACTTGGCTGCTGTTTGGAAAACTCCCATGAAAGGGAGAACTGCAAGCTTCCGTAATCAAAGGAGGGGCAAACTTCCAAAGTAAAGATTAGAACACAATAAAGTCATGCTACCAAGTAGAAGTTTTTGGCAGACGTAAGCGGAGGGAAAAAAAGCAACTGATGTTCCCTTAAGGAAAACCACAAAACTTAAGAGGGTTACCAGTAAGTCATAGGATCACAGAATGATTTGGGTTGGAAGGGGCCTTAAAGATAATTTAGTTCCAAACCCCCTGCCATGGGCAGGAACACCTTCCACTAGACCAGGTTGCTCAAAGCCCAATCCAGCCTGGCCTTGAATACTCCCAGGGATGGGGTACCCACAGCTTCTCTGGGCAACCTGTGCCAGTGCCTAACCACACTCACAGTAAAGAATTTCTTTCATGTATCTAACCTAAATTTTGCCTCTTTCAGTCTGAAAAAAATTGGAAGAATGGTATTTGGAATAAAGCAAACCTTACCTTTTTTATGCTTTGTAAGAATTAACCCATGTTTGAAAGTGTTTCAGAGCTTGATGATCTCCCCTTGTACAGCAAAGGGAGATGATATCATTGATGAAAGCCTGTAATTTAATGAAAAACTATAACCTGCCAGAGTGTGTATTCTTATTTGTATATTTAGCCACTACTAAATAAAATTTGAGTACTGAATTGATTTTATTTACAACTGTATATTGGAATATCTGCAGAAAAATAAAGTGAACATTTTGGGGTTTTTCTGTATCAAGAGAACAGTCTGCATGCTTTACACCTTTGATTAAGTTTGGATAGTACTTTGTTCAAAATCTCGTTTAACTTAAATACACCCCTGTCCAGTGTTTTGTACTACAGAGATATTTGTAGGTCATTGAATATCTAACACTTGGTTGTGCTGGGTATTTACTCTTTTAAACAAATGAAGGTTTTTACTGTGGTACTTCTTTGGACAAAGTCAACCTATAGACAATTAATTTTTATTTTCAAACAGTGAATTTATTGCAGAAGATGGTAATGAGAAGTTTTGGCAATTCTTGGAAACTGTGCGGGAATTAACAGTTTATAAGCAAGGAGGTAAGTTAAACAACATGCTAGTTTTTAATATATTTTCTTGCACTGTATTTAAGTGAGGTACAACACATCAACTATTTCCAGGCAGGTCAAGCCTGACTCTTCCATTATTCTGTACTAGGTAACATTTATCAGAAAGTTGTGGCATATTTTCTCCTGAGAGCAATACTTCTAAAGAACTTTAAAAAAAAATGAAGACAAGACAGACTGAACTGCTCTTATAATATGGAACAGAAGCATAAATATTACAGATACCTACCTGCTTACATGACTCAGCAAGAGCGTACAGGATATTGAGACTTCATGTTTTCTGAAAGATGTATGCTTCTAGGGGAGAGAATCATACAAATAACTAAGATGAGAATGCTAGCTAAAGGAAAAAATCAGAGAATTACCAGAAAAGGTTTAATACTTGTACATGACATGGAGGCTGTTTTCTAGCAGAAATACTGGTGTTTTAAAATAAAGGTTTATCACTGACAAGATGGGATAAAAAAACTTTGCATGATTAGACAGAATATTAAGTTGTTACAAATTTGGAGAGAAGACCAAAGCATAAAATCCAGCAAAAGAAGCATGAAAAGCCACCTTAGAAGAAACTGTGGAGAGCAGTTTACTAGAAATGACCATGGTAATGAAAAATTGGGTAACATATGGGGCTATACACCAGGTTGGTCAGTATTGGACTTAGTGGGTAGGTCAACAGATGAACAAGGTGAAAAAAGCTTCAAAATAAGGTAAGTCTGCTTCATTTTGCTCTTTACTTCAGAATAGTACAACTCTTTAGGCATGAGGACCTAACAATACTGCTGGAAGAGACTTGATGGAAATCGGATGCTAATAGTCAGAAGCTAACAAATTGTAGAAAGTTCATGCAAAAAAGGGCAGTGAGAAGTGCAGGTATATGAAAAATGCTTTATATGGGAGAGAACTTGAGAAAATTATGACTGACTGAATACACGAAAAGATTGTAGTGTGCATGTGAGAATGTTACTTGAGTGCTCGTCAGTGCCCAAAGCAGCCAATAGTCTTAAAAGATTACTGGGAAGGAAACAGGAGCACGCGTGGTAAACGTAATTTTGCTACTTATGATTCCTTGATGTGCTGTTATGTTGAGTCAAGAGTGATATTTGACATTACTGTCTTCCTGTGTTTTCCTCTTAATTTCTTTAGGATGGAAAAAGTACTAGCAGAAAATGTACAGAGAACTATGATTTTAGTTGTAGAGTATCAACTGGGGAAATTAAAAAAAAATCCCAAAAATTACTCTGAGATGGTGATCTCAACGTCAGAAGTATAGACCAGAAAGAATCACTGAGAACAGTATGCCCAGGTGGTGAATGTTGCTAAAAGCCATTCTGTGTAAGAAATAAGGGCGTGGAAAATGGAAGTAGGTGCAGAATTTGACCTGTGATCAGTAGCATTTCTTGAGGCAAGTACTGCTGACTAATGCTGTTTAAGGCCTTTGTAAGCACTCAGGACAGTGACGTGTTACAGCCTCCACAGGCTTCTGAATGACACAAAACTGAGAGGAGAAATTGAGAAGCTAGAAGGCAGGACTGTAATTAGTGGGACCTTGGCAGGCTGGAGAGACAGGCCAGCAGAAACACCGGGAAATTCAACAAAGGCACTTTACAGACTCCCTGCACATGGGCTGGAATAATCTCAGCAACAGTGTAATCTTGGCATTGACAGACCAGAAAGCGTTTTTTTGAGAGACAGATCTGGGAATCCCTGTAAACAGTGGATTGCATTGTATTCTTATGCCTTAGAAGGCCAACTACATGCCAAGCTGAAGCAGCAAGAGTGTAGCCAGCAGGTCAAGGAAAGTGTTTATTCCACTCTATGTGGCACTTGTAAGACTGCATCTGGAGTATACTGGGGCCAGGTTGGGGCTCCCTGTAAAAAGCAAGACAAGAGTCCAGTACTGGAGCAAGTCTAGGAGAGGGTCTCCACAATGATTAGGGAGCTGGAGTAGACTTTTGAGCAGAGGCTGAGAAAACTGAACCTGAGAAAGGAATAAGGAGACCTCGTTTCTTCAGCTTTCTAATAGAGAAATGTGTAGAGAAAATGGAACCAGACTGTTCCTGAAGTATGAAAAAAAGCAAAGAGCAGAAATTGAAACATGGAAGTTCTAGTTAGGTGCTAGGGAAAATGTTTCTGCCAAGGGATTGGGTTAACAGTGGAACTGACTGCTCCAGGAGGCTGTGGAATCTATTCATTGAGATAACTCAAGGCTCTACTGAAGGAGGCCTTGGGCAGCCTAATCAAGCCTTTAAATTAGATCTCTGTGTACCAGTTTGGATGAGGTGACCTCCAGAAGTCACTTTTGACTTACTATTTTTTTTCTATGAGTGAATTAGATGGAGATGGTATTGCCTTGAGACAAGACTGCTGTATTAGATGATGTGTCAGGGGATTTTTTTTATCAGCTGTCTCTTTTCTGCTTGCTTGGTTACACTTTCCAAGGAATTTGATGCTTTAGTGACATTTATTATTAGTGACAGAGATGTCTGTTCAAATTATCTACTAGTTAAATACCTACTTCACCTGGATAAACTCTGTGATTGAGAATAAATAAATTACAGTAGGATGATCTCCATGACCTATCATGCCAATGAACTTTTAGATGCTGGTAGTGGTGAACCTTAAGAATGTAGTAAAATATTACTCTAAGTAAGCATTCTGAAAAATTGATGTGTATATATAATTATGGCCAACACACACCTATGATGGTAATGCAGAGAAAATTGAAGTTCTGGCACCAAGTGGCTTTCCTAAAAGTCAAGATGTAGTTGGGTTAGTCTTAGCAAACATGCTCTTCATGAACAGGAAGTCTGCATTAGATGTTTACAATAAAAGGGTCAGCTTGAGTAAAGAATCTGGTGCTACAATAACTGGAGTGGCCCTGTTGACTGAGAGGTGTGAAGTAGTTTACCTCTGAGAAGTTGCTTCTCTGTATATTGTGTAATGGATTCTGTCTTAGCTGTCAAGACACATTGATGTAGAGGGATGTTCATGATGTATTAAAACTGATGTAGCAACAACACCTTGAGTAAATTAAAGGATCTGGCTTAAAAAGGGTTGGTTGTGGTGGTTGACTTTTCAGTTCCTCTCTGGGTGATACCAAGAGTAAATAGGATGAATAAGCACGAAATTAAAGCATTGTTGGCTTTGGGGTTTTTTTTTTAAATAGAAACATTTTCATAAAAGGTAAGGAATTACTAGATTTGAAGATGAAAATCTGTGTTTATAGAAGAATTGGATGTCAGATTTGTATCCAAGTATACTGTTGCATGTTTCAGGAGAGTCATAAAGTATTAAAGCTAGAAGGCAACTTAAAAAATCTAATATGGTAGCTGGCTCTTTTAAATCATCTCTTGGATGATTTTCAATCTGTTTTTTAATCAGTTCTCAGAACCTGTTTTAAATTTAGAATAATCAAATCAACATCTCCTGTTAATTTGCTCGTTTAAAATACTCAGCCTTACCAAGTTAGGTCTATTAATGGTCTAGTTAGTGATGATATTTGTAGCAATTTAATGGATTTTGTAGGAATTAGATACATGGAATTTGGTAAAACAGTTAATCTGGTGATGTATTTGGTGGGTTTAACTTTTTTTCTTAATATGAACTCAAATCAACTTGGGCAGCATCTTGATTATACCATATGGAAAACATCAAAAAGTTAGTGATGGGATGCACTTCATTAAATTAGAATGAAGTCTTCAGAGAGCATGGACAACAATTGTTTATGTCTACTTAATATGCAACATATTTTCTGTCAGGCTTGTCAAATACTTGGAAATGCAGATTATGCTATTTTGAGCTGTAGGTATGTTACAAAGAAATCAAAGCTGCAAAAATTTAATACTAAAACCGGCAGCTACAAAACACTGAAGATGGCATTTTAAACTTGCTGCTGGTTTTATATCTCTAAAGGTTAATTTATGATCACCAAGTGAAGGTAAGTAGCCAGTTCCTTGCTGACTAATTATCACTTGAGTGTTAACTGTCTTCCGAAGTGCTTCAGTTTATGTATTGAATTTTCAGCAGCCTCATAAATATATATTAAAAAACAAAACAAAACCAATACATAAACATATTTTCTCTACGGAAACAATTTTCTCTGGAAAAAATGTAACAATATATCTCATGCAAACAACAATCATGCAAATGATTTGTAGTAATCAAGAAGACTACACATTACTCACAGCTGGATTAGATAAGTATTTTTTATGTGTATATCAACCTTAAAGATTCAAGAGGAATCACTTTCACTAGCATGGCATTTCTATACTAATGATGCAATAAAATAAAGTATTCCCTCTCTACTGGCATCTTGCTTGAATGGCATAGAGATTTGACTGGCCAGTGATTGCCTGAACTGTCGTTACCAATCTCTGATTCCCTAGCTGATCTGTGGATCCAGATATACACATCTGTGCAGTTAGAACAATCCCCATAGTTCCATCCCTCAAAATAATGATTCCAGCACACTGTGTTCTTCTGATTAATTATGTCCTTTATGCTTACTCTCCCTACCTCCTGTGCCTCAGTGCTTCTAATTCTCTTGTGGGTCACCAGCATACATTCCGATTAATTTTGTACTGTGTGTCCATGAGGTCTGAGAAGCTGTGATATTAAATATTTCCTTTTCTTTTGTGACTGCCCTGGTTGTCTCTTAGTTATTTTTATTTTACCTGTGATAAAAGATACTGCTGCAGATTGTGGATAGTAAATGTCAACATTTAAATGTGAGTCTGCTTAGCTAGCTGTTCAGTTCTTACTGTAGTCAATCTAATCAATTTGGCTACAGGGCAGCTATTCAGCTGACAAATTAAGGGATCTTTAGAGTGAGCTAAATAGCTTTTCAGGTTTTGTTGGCTGCTGGGCTATATTTCTCATGGCTGGAATGAAAGTTTAGAGATACGAAGCTCATACGTGTGCATTCAGGTGTCTGAAGTTTGGAGCTGTGTCCTCTTAATGTGGTCTCTTTTATCTACTTTTAAATCCCCTTTGTTAATGATTTAGTGGTAATATGCTATCATGCAAGATTTTATAATCAGAAAAATCTGATTCTTTGTGATTCCCTGTAATATCCTAAGAAATTTATTATGGCTTCTACTCTTTGGCATAGAGTTCAATGTCGAAATCATCTTAGGGAGGAAGTAATTATCAAATTTCAAGGATTCAATACTAGGTGAAAATAATTTGCAAAACTGAAACTATAGTTCTGATTAACTGAGATTAGCTCAGTTGGTTAGAGCATGGTGCTAGTAAGACCAAGGTTGCAGGTTCAATCCCTGTACAGGAGTACAGGCCTTAAGAGTCTACTTAAGTCTATTTTAGTGTTGAAGTTGATGATCCTTGTGGGTGCCTTCCATCTCAGAATATTCTGTGTGACTCTGTATGTGTGATTCTGTGTGTGTAATAAAAAATTGTCTTTGCATTAGGTGGATCATATAGCATTTGATGTGGATTCATGTATCTTGGTGAAGTTTAAAGTACAGTTGTATTCTGAATGATGCCACCAGCATTAATAAAAGTTGAAGTAGTAATAGATGCATGATTTGACAAATATATCGTTATCAATATTGTGCAAGCATTTTTGAAGGAAGATAAAAAACTTTCTGTTTTTGCTTGTTATAATCATCATTGTCATAATCATCTTTCAGAAAAGAAAGTCAGCTGTTTTAAATACAGCAGTGAAAGCACAGTTGGAGTTTGTAAGCCAAAGAACTTAAAAACTTGTGGTAAATGTGTTTTATGGAGGTGATATCTTTTAGAATTGTATATTTAATGGCTGTTCATTGTCTTCAATAGGATGCTCTCTGGGGCTGAGTGGAGAGGCAGAAATTTCAGATACAGTTTTTATTTTGGGGGCGATAATTTGAAGGAAATTCGAAAATACTGAAAAAAGTTTCAATGTGGAAGGATTTGCTTCCAGATTTTTAAATTCACTACTTTGGGCGTGTGAAGCCAAATTTATCTCATTTAGAATCATAGAATCATTAAGGTTGGAATAGACCTCCAAGGTCAAGTCCAGCCTTTGACTGAACACCACTCTGTCAGTTAAACCATAGCACTAAGTGCCACATCCAGTCACTTTTTGAACACCTCCAGGGATTGGGACTGCACCACCTCCCCGGGCAGCCCATTCCAATGTTTAACAACCCCTTCAGTGAAAGAACTCTTCCTGATGTTCAACTGAACCTCCACTGGCGCTGCTTGAGCCCATTTGCTCTTGTCCTGTGGATAGCTGCCAGAGAGAAGAGGCCGACCCCCACCTGGCTGCACCCTCCTTTCAGGGCGTTGTACAGAGTGTTAAGGTCTCCCCTGAGGCTCCTTTTCTCCAGGCTAAACAGCCCCAGCTCCCTCAGCTGCTCCTCACAGGTCATGTGCTCTAGGGCTTTTACCAGCTCCATTGCCATTTGTGTTGTGCCAGGGCAATGTGTAGGTGTAGAAAACATGGATGGGTTTTCATCCATTGAATTTAATGTAAGACAGTAAGGATCATATGTCACGGATTAACCCCAGCCAGCAACTAAGTAGCGCGTGCCCACTCTCTGTCTTTTCCCAGTGGGATGAGAAAGAGCATTCAGAAAAGGTAAAACCTGTGGGGTGAGAAAAAAAACAGTTTAATAATTGAAATAAAGTGAAATATAATAACAGGAAAAAGAGAGAGAAGAATAAAACTTCTCTCAAGTGATGCACAATATAATTGCTCACCACCCACTGACTGATGCCCAGCCTGTCCCCAAGTAGAGATCAACAACTCCTGACCAACTCCCCCCAGTTTATGTATGAGCATGACATGCTATGGTATGGAATAGCCCTTTGGCCAGTTCGGGTCAGCTTCTCCTGGCTGTGGTCCCTCATGGCTTCTTGTGCACCTCCTCGCTGGCAGGGCATGGGAAACTGAAAACTCCTTGACTTGGGGTGAGCACTACTTAGCCACAAGAAAAAGTTCAGTGTGTTATCAACATTATTCTCATATTGAATCCAAAACATAGCACTGTACCAGCAGTTAGGAAGAAAATTAACTCTATCCCTGCTGAAACCAGGACATCATATAAAATTTCTGGGAAGGATCTTCCTTGAAATGCAGATTATACATTTTTCTAATACTGGGATTTTTTTTTTGCTGCATTGCAGCAAACTCAGCCTTTCTAAATAATGAGTTTTAGTGAGGAGAAGGCAGAAAGGAGATACTAGAGGCTTTAAGAGCAAAAGAAGAGGTTTTTTTACAACCACGGCAGGGTTGTGAAGAGGAAAATCGAGGATAGGAGCTGCTTAGTTATGAAAATTGGATATGCTTCCAGAGTGAGAAATGTAGGTTAATTATTTCCAACCAGTGTTCTGTATTATTACTTCTGTCATTCCCAGATGCCATCCACCTACCTTCTTGGAGTCCTAATTTTGGCCTTGAAAATACGAGATGTGCAGGGAGGAGGAGGTTACTTCACGTGTTGCATCCATTCTCGTATTTCCTCATTTTTAAGGAAGAAATAAAATATGTCAGAGTAGCCCAAAGAATGACACCTTTAGAGGATTTTTATTTATGTGAGTTGCATGGTCGGAGTGTTTCAAGGCTAAATGTGAGGAAATTATTTGTGAAATAATATTCTATTCAAGACTTTCCGTATGGGTCTTTAAAAGACATTCTGTTGAGTGGATTTTTATACTGCTGAAAATAATTTAGATATTAACTAGTGCTGTTGAGCTCTCTTCTGTTGTATGTATGTTGTATTAGGCCTCTGGATTGGTAGTAAAGGAAGCAATTATTAGTGGATAACAGTGAAGACCTTTGAACTGCCAAGCAGCACTAGCACTAATGTTTGCTTATTACATAGCACAGGTAGATATGCCACATAATTTAGGGTTCAATACTAAAAGTTTGTCTGGTTTTTTTTTTTCTCTCTCTTCTACAGATTCAGAGCACTCCTATTACAATTTAATCTTGAAGAAAGCAGGACAATTTTTATCCAATTTGCAAATCAATTTATTGAAGTTTGCACTTTCCATACGGGCTTATTCTCCAACTGTTCAGATGTTTCAGCAGGTGACAGAATTACCTGATATATTTGGTACTTGATTAAATGCACTGTTTTGGCTACAGAGTAAAGAATGTCTATTGTTATAGTTCAGTAAAATAGATGTCAATATTATTTGGAGTCAAACACGATAGAGGTAATGCTTTATAAGCTGGTTATATTGACAAGAACAAGTATTTTGTTCAATTGTATTGATAGCATTACTTTCAGGGTAGACTTTTTTTACAATTGTTCATATTTTATAACTCAGATTGTGGGAATTTTTTGCATTGCTTTAAATAATCCTGTGGGAATTCAGACATTCCCAGAGTAGGACATTTCCTGTAGCTTAAAGTAATTTATATTTTTTATTTAGCAGATTTCTGATTCCCTCATTATTTTAGTATTTGAAAAGTTGAAAGATAGAATAATGTGTTTTATTAATGAAAAAGTGAGAGGACATAAATTTACTGTGCCTCTAAGTCTGAAACTGTTCCACCTCCTTTTAGCAATCCCACCTTTAAGATAAGTTGAAAAATCCATGTTTCTGAAAGGTAATAAGCTGTAATAAAGTTAGGGAGTTTTGCAGGTGTTCTCTGGAGGAATATAATAATCTCAGGCTCATGTCTTTTCATCTGTACCCTTCAGCTTGTGCATCCAGAGTCACCAACATGCAGTCCTATGATTCCCACTTTATATGGGAATAGCTGAATAGAGTTTTTTAAAAAAAAGGCAGGGGATGGGAAAGAGAGAATCAAAAATTTACATTACTTGTTTGGCATTTATTGGTTTAGAAGTCTAGTCTTTGTACATTAACATGATTGCTGACAGCAACTAAAATTAAAAATATCTCAGAGTACAGGCTGCAATTTTAGCTTGTGGAGGAGATTTCTCAGTCCTGTCTTTACAAAACATAAATGGACTTGCATTTTCTGGAGTATGACTGCATTTGATAGACTACATCTCACAAAGGTTATAGGGTGTTAATTTTCTAATATTTTTCTTTTCCTCCCCCCCTCCTCCATGTACCCTATTTTGAATGGGCTTAATTAGAAACACAACTTAATGGCAGCTGTTGAGTTATTTTAATCAAAGGGATATGAGATTAAGTTGAAGTGCAATCAAAGCATTCTGGTTGAGTATAATTGTTGAAATATTAGATTGCAGCTGATGAACTTCCACCAGAAGGCTGCAGTGCATTTGTGGTTATCCATGAGAAGCACACCTGTAAGACTAATGAAATTAAAAAGCTGCTGAAGAAGGCTACTAAGAGGTAAATGTAATGATCTGGTTTAAGATGAAAAATAGATTACTAAAGAGGAAAATGTATTATTGCATGTAAAGTTGTAGTACTTTGAAATTTTACGTTCTACTTTATAATGCCAAGCCCATAAATCCCAGTGTACTGGATATTTAAAGACATACACATTTAAACTGTATGTTATTTTAAAACAGTTACTTTTGGGTTTGAAATATTTTAAACACTTAATATTATGAGAGTTCATCAGTTACGAAGTGAAGTAGGTTTTGAAACAAAATCATAGAGCTTTGGTCCTCTAATCACACAGATAATTATATATTTTTTCCTTTTTTTTTTTTTTTACATAGAGTAGTCACATTGAAGTTACACTGTACTTTCTATACAAACTCACAAGTTCATACGTCTGACACAATACTCTGTTGACAGACCTTTTTCTGTAGTCATTGTCACATTGAAGTTTCCTGGATTGCATGGATGTGGCATAGGAGTAGAAGGGGAGTCTACCTAAGGTGGCATAACCTTTCCTCACCTTTGCTAGACTTTGCACCTTGTCAGGTTCTGCTGTAAGGGAAACCACAACGAGTTCTTTTTTAACGGATTTCTCAGATGAAATCAAGCACAAACGAGGCTTAGCATAATGGATTCTTAACAAAAAGCCTAGACAATGTTGAGACATAAATAAAGACTGGCTCCTCACACACCTATCAAGCCTTTCTGCAGGCTTTGTCCCGTGGTAGCTAGCATCAGTCCAGAATTAACTTGAGCTCTGAAGTAAAATAAGTAGAACCTATGAAAAGAATGGTAACAAAATAATGAAAGCATAATATTTAATCTCTATTTAAGGAAAAGGTATTAATTTGTGTTTTTTCAAGACCTGTGTGTAATATTTTTCTTTCTTCGTGTTTTTTTTTTTTCCTGCAATGATTACCATAATATACATTAGTGTCCATACCCTCAGCCACTTAATGGAGATACACAGAGTTGAGAGATGATTTAGTAGGGTATATATCTTGGCTTTGGCTTTCTGTCAAACATAAATTGTGGGGAAAAACCCTGAAAACCTATAAATTTGTCTCTTTGGGGACCGTTGCTTCCGAAAAAATTTTGTGTTCCACATATGAGATTTATGGTGTATTCTAAGTCCATTTATACAATTACAGCCTACTAAATCATTGTCTTTTACTTATTCAATAGCCAAAGTTTTTGTAAAAACAACTCACTGTGTAGTTTACAATGTCCCATTTTTAACTATTACATTCTGCTAACAAATGTCTCTTATTTTCTTAGATAGAAGCCAAAATATAATACAAATCATTTAAAATGTTGTTAAATTCTTGTAGCCATATATTAAGGCATCATGAGACCTTAACATTTTGGGCCAATGTCTGAATATAGTCATCTTTTAAAACAGTTAATTGGATTCAGCACGTTCTCCTTTCTGAAGATGCTATTCCCAAATTTACAAGATCCTGGAAAATCACAATACTAAACAATAGAACCCTGAATTATTCAGATTTGAGAGAGTTAGACTTTTAGAAATCAGTAACTTTAAGAACTTGCAACAAAACTGAAGTTTCTTCTATTTGATTGGTCTTGTATTTTCAATCGCTTTGCCTGCACCAGTCACATCACAACCTTCTGAGTTGCAGGGACAAAATCTTGATAAATTTTCCCTCCTTCTCCCCACCCCAAAGGTAGTTGTGTCACTCAAATATTTAGAGTTCCTGGAGCTAGACTTTGAGAAAAACATGTTCACCTTCATATATTCAGGTAATTGTTTCCACTGCTATTTCCATTTGTGCTCTGGGTAGCAGATGCTATGCACTTACACAGGTGATATTTAGCCTAGGTGATAAAGATAGGGCTGTGCTCCTGTTCTTGCTGTTCTACATGGTGAACAAATGATATATGGAACAGGGTGCCATCTTGCAGTTAGTTGCTCTAAACCAGTCATTCTTTTTCTGTCTTTTCTTAAAAGAGATCTTTTTTGGCTTATTGATTTTTATTTCTTTTTTAATTTTAAACTATTTTCCTTTGTGTTCTATTTTCTGTCTTTTGTCTGTCATGACTCTTCCAATTAAGCCAGGCTAAGTTACGCTATGCTTGCAGTTGTTCACCATATTTGGATGAGAACTGGAGGAGAAAGAGGCTGCAGCATTCTTTTGTGTGGATTCATCACCTCAACCCAGGATTCAGGAAGTTTTCAGGCTCCTTGGACTAAGGAGAGGCCAAATATTCTGCATGTCAGGGTCAAGGTTTTGCTTCATCCTTTATGCAGCAGCTACTGTGATTCTGCCTGGTGCACTTTCAGCCATGTTGCAGTGGACTGCGTTGCTCTAATTGGAAGTATTTTGTGAGGAGGTGCAATGGACTGCCCCAGGGCTCTGGATGTGTCAAAGAACACATGGTTAAATCGCTGGGATTGCTTATCTTGCTACATGTCCTGAACACAATACTAAGATTTCTGGGGCTGTTGCTGTGAAGAGCAGAAGCATTAGTTGGAGTCAGGTTTTGCTCAAAACGTTCAGTGCCTTAATGTTTGTCAGTACGTGTGTCTGCTGTATTCTATTACAGTGCTTTTGCATCCTATCCTGGCAACTATCTAGGCAAGCATGTAGTTGCCTGTACTACCCTAGTAGCTGATTATCAAGTGCTGAACTCCACATCTGTGTAATTTTTTTTTTCTTATCTGCCCAGCTGTTCTTCCTTGCCTTTCAGACAGCTTTCTTATGAGCATCTCTTATGGCAGGAAATTAATTAGCTGTCAGCTCTAAGAGCAGGAGAATCAATTCCTTGTCACTACTATTCAATGTTGAAGAGAAACAGAGAACAGAGGCTTATCTTGGATTTACAAGGGCTGAACACTTTAAGTCTCCAACCCAAGGTCATTAGAAGAGCTCTATGCAGTGTTATTTCACTGCAGCACTGAAGTTTTTAGTGAAATGTGTTCATTGTGATATGAAATTCTTCCTTTGAGACTGTCACAGTTCAGATCATGGCAGCACTCAGTAACCACCTTAGTTAAGGTGATTAAGGTTAGTTAGAAAAGAGAAGCGCCCTTGATTTAGGTTTTCCACTCTATGCATGACTGTGTCAGCTCTTGTCTCTCTGGCTATGAGAAGGAGGTTGCACAAGTCACATCCTATTTGCGTGCTTTCATTGGGGCAAATGTGCATCAGCTCTTCAACAGAGTTTACTCATTCAAGAGTTGTTTCAGACTCCCAGATGACACCTACTTCGTCTGCCTTGTGCTGTAATAGCAGTGGGAAAGCTTGCCTGATATTTCTGTTTAATTCTCAAACTGGCCCCTCCTTTTTTTTCTGCCTTACAAATGAGATCCTTGATTGCATACCTACCAAGATTACATAGGACATTGGTGTTAAAACCTGAGTAACCTCATACAAATTGCCCCTCCTTAGAGTGAGTGTTTGCAGCAGATTACCTCCAAAGTTTACCTTTGCAGTGTAAATGATTCTGTGATTTTTTACACTGAAGATATTCCTAAGATTTGCATCACAGAAACTGTGGTGTATGGAGTTCTGCTCACACCTTTCCAGGATGACTCTTCAGTGAGTGTCCACTACACACATTTCTGTACAGCACATTGGATTAGAGTTTCCTAACTTGTCCTGGGGATGTTTGGAGTGAGTTTACTGGTCTTTCAAATTTGGCTGTGCAAAGGCAACTTGAACAAAAAAGTGTGCTCATCAATAATTAGTACCTTGAATATAGTATTCAGTCATATCCTCTGCTACTTCTCAGTCTTTCCCAGGTTTAATTCAAAGGATGGTTTTAGTCTTCTAAGAAATCGTCGCAGCATAACTTTTCTAGTCATGGTTTTCAATTAGGAGGGTAGGTAGGCAGTCAAAATTTGCAAAATGAGCTAAATTAACGGAACTTGATGGTGTTAAAGCAGTATAACCCGCATCAGTTTCCAGGTGTGTTAGCAGCTTTCTCAAACTTCACAGAATCTCCCTCTGCTACTCTGTTACTCACTGATTGCTCTGTACATCTGTAATACATGTAATGCATCAGTCAAATTAAAAGCTTCAAGCTGTTACTGGTGCATAAAATCTCCAAGTGCTATGCTTTTCATTTGCTTTGTGTTGTGATTTCATAAAATATATTACAATTATTTATAGTTGATGCTGACTTTTCAGTTTCTTATACTTTAATTTGTGAATTTGATGTTCTAGGTTTGTTTGTGAGCAATCATGATTATTATGTGATGATTTTAATGTGGCTTGTATACTTTTAGCATATAAACCTTTACTAGTTTTTTCATTTACAAAGTAGAAAAACTGCCACTGTTTTATTTTCTGACTTTGTAATATCACAATTACTTATTTTAAAACCAGACCCAGACCATATATTTTTAAGGGAGACCATAAATTCCCAGCTCTCAAAGAGAATGGCCCAGTAGTTATTCTATATGCTGAAATGGGTACGAAGGACTTTGTCAAATTCCACAAGATTTTATCTGAGAAGGCGCTAAAGGAGGAAATTGTTTATGTTCTTCGGCATTATATTCAGGTATGCAATTCCAATCAACATTGTTTTGGTAAACTGTTAGTATTCTCTCTTTGCTTTGCTTGCTTTTGACAAAACACATTTTCTGCATTTATTTTTGCATTTGCCTGAATCATGTGCAATATATTTTCTTATTTTAAAACCTTCCAGGTGAAGCAATTCATCTACTATAAAATTTGAAGCTGGGAAAGCATGATAATATTACCTAATCCTGCATGCAAGCACTGATTTGCATCACTGATCTTGAAATACCTCTTTTTTGGTTATGTGTCTGGATTTTGTACACTCTGCAAATATCTTGGGTGAATCTTGGTGCAGCAGACTAAGCATATTAGTAACAAGAATTAGGAAAATGTGAAGTAGAATACAGAATCAAATTGAAAAATCACCAATTATATTTTTATATATTTTCAATATCATCTCCTATGTTCATTGAAGTACAGCAGCCTGGGCTGTCATGACCAATGTCATTGACCAGTTTTAAACTGTTTGTGTTCCACAGTGTCAGTATTTGAGGCATAGTGTTTCTGAATTCATTTCTTAACTCACTCTTCTCCATGAAACAAAACAAGAAAAATACCAGTACATGGAATGTATTGTCCCCGGTTTTGATTATTGGAAGCTTTTGTGATTTGTATTCAAAGTATAGCTCTTAACTAGTGTGACTAATATTAGAGTAATCTGATGAAGGGAGAGGTTGCTGTGATTTATGTAGACCAGGCATTTCAGGGAGATGAGATACGTAGTTTGCAGAAGACTTTAGTTGTTTGCTCACAGTAATGAAATAGAGAATTTGAGCAAACCAGTCTTGAATTCTAAGTTGTATGGGGTATAGATTTTATTGAACTTTATGTTCTTTTATGCTCTTTTATTTCAATTAAATGCCTACTTGCATATTAAATGCCACACTGCTTTACCTGCCTTATGCATCACGGTCCCCCCAAACGCATGTTGTCTTCTTGCCTGCACTTTTTCTTTCTTCAGACGTCTCTTCCCTTTTCTTCCTTCCTCACAACCTCCATTTTTGTTCTTTGGTTCCCACTGAGATGGATTCTCCCTCCTTTTTTACATTAAATGCCAGAAGAGGGAGCATTGATAACAGAAGAGGTACGGTCTTTCTGCTGTCTTTTTTTTTAACCTGTATCACTGAGACTACATACAGAGTGCTCTCTGCTCCCTCTGCCTTGAGATTTGCTTAGAGGATGGACAGATAAACCACCCCAGCCCTGCTGGGTTTTCACTTGTGTGCTGGAGGATTCTCAGTACAGAATGATTCTTAGAAAATTGCAAGCTAAAGCTGAAATGTTTTCAAGAAATCGCTGCTGTGCACATGCAAATTGCATTTTGGAAAGGGGATTTTCATACATTTGGGTAAAAAAGTATTCTTTGTGTAATTACACTTTTGAATGTCAAACTTCCACTCCAAAGTTAGAAGTACTTGCTTGTCTTTACTAAGTGGCAACCTGGTTTTAGCAGTGATATTTTAATATATTTGTTTAATACCCATTGCAGAACGTGATTAACTGTTTTGTCAAAACTTTTTAAAACAATAAGTCTGATGCAAAAAATAGAGAATTTCCTCATTATCCTGTAATTCTGACAACATCACAAAGAAATTAATAACAGTTTAAAATGTGAACTGTGAGGCATCAATAATTGTATAGGGTGCTATGAGCTCTGCCTGTTCTAGTCCTTCTAGTATTCTGTGAAGGGACTATTTTGACACTGCTGTTCAGTGATCTGCAGGAGATAAAGGAGATCGTCACATTCCATTACATTCCTTCTCAGTGGACTGTCAATATGTCTTGTCCTTTCAATTGAAAGATGAATTTAAGTAATGACTGTCATAACGTTTTAAAATTACGGTATTAGATGTTGTTAACCTCCCATAAATACGTTTCTTAAGTTTTTTTTTTCTTCTGTTAAAATAATATCGTCAAACAGAAACCAAATTCCAGGAAAATGTATTTATCTGGATATGGTGTGGAACTTGCAATAAAGAGTACAGAATATAAAGCAGTAGATGACACGCAGGTTAAAGGTATGTGATTGTTTAAATTGATTTGATATCTTGTTGGAGATACTATTAAAATGTGTTAAAATCTTCCATTTGTACAATCTTCAGTCATTAATGTTTTGAAGGTTTTACTTAATTTCTTTCTACAGAAGGAAATCTCAGGTATTAGGAATTAAGAAATCAAAATGAATGAGAACATTCGTAAAGATCTGTACTTAGGACACAGCTCATTATCTAACCTCTAATTGTTGTTTTCTGTGGCTCTTCAAAAGCTAATCCAGTCTTCTTCCTTTCAGTAAGATAGTTTAACCTTTGTTCTTCAGTTACTTTATCATTGTTGGCATCTCTCATGTTAATGACTACAGTATCTACACATTAGTGTTTTGGGGTGAGGGTTTTTTTCTGAATTTATTTGGAAATTCTTTCACAATCTTCTGTAGGAAAGATGTGATGTATCATAGAATTTGGACCAGTGCATGTTACAATGTGTTGAGATGAGACATTTACCACAGAAAGTGATAGCTATGGGATGGTGACACAGAGAAATTACTTTGCATGCATATTTTTACAAGATACAAGGAAAGTTAACTCTCTTTGGTAAGACTAAGGTTTAATAACCCTTGAGTCATGTCAAAAAGTAGTTTAGTTTTTTAATGTGAATGAAACTGATCCCTAACTTACATCAAATGCCAGCTGGAGCTTCACGTACTTAAGGTCATCAGGCTTTTCAAGCATAAATTTGGTAGTAGTTGACTGAAAAGAGTTACACCTTATCACTTAATCAGACTGAGAAATGGCTATTTTGGGAAGTGAACTGTTTAGTCACAGCAATTTCATTTATATGAAAAATGTTACCATTGAATGAATTATATTAAATTAATTCAAATGTCGCAAAGTTCTGTAATTAATTCTGATGCCAAAATGTGTAAGTATAAATCTAATTAAAATTACATCTGAGAATGACAACTATCAGATTGTAAGTTTCTGTTAACTGTTTTATAATTCATAAGAACATAAACCAACAATAACTTTCTTGGCTTCTATTGTGTACATGTGCTATGTGTTCAGGAGCAAATGAGACAAAAGAGGAGGAAGATGAAGAGGAGGAGGAAAGTGATGTCCAAGGATTTCTCTTTAGCAAATTAAAGTGAGTTGATAAAAGTTAAAATTAAATGTTTGCATTTTTTTCTGGAACATGAACCAATTTTTTTTTAATAGAAAAAATGTGATTTATGTTGGAAATTACTTGGTGAAAAAATTTTTTTTAATGTCATGTGAACGTACAGATTATTAATTCTGTTAATCTTACTGCTTTTAGTTTTCTATTTCTCTTAGGATAGTATACAGTAAACTTTTTAAAGTGAAAATCTGTCTGGGTAACACAGAAACTTAGAACACTGTGATTTCATTTGTAAGATAATTAGAATCAAAATGTTGGCTTTCAAAATGCATGTAGTAGCACAACAAATCTAAACCCATGTGCTGTATCTCCATAAGGTGTTTTTAAGAAGGACAGTAATTGATTTCGTAGAGTTAAGGAGTGATATTTCTTGAAAGATGTGCTATTATAGATACCTTCTTATTTTGGAGTTTGTGAATTTGTGTTCTCTTCCGGCAGGAACTCTTATCTCCCAAGTTGCAATCTGTTAGATGAAATTGAATGTTACCCTCTTGAGGGTTCCTTCCAATCCTGTTGGTGGATTCACTTTGTGGTTGCAGTCACCCAAAGTTGTTGGATGTTGTCATCCCTGTTCCTGTAACAGATCCATGCAGTGAATCATAAATCAGTTTTTTTTCTCCAGCAGAAAACCTTCAAGACTGTGGGTGTTCTCTAGTGCCATTCTCTCTTATTATTTAAAACAAAAAGTAAACTTGTTTGTGGACATTGTCACCAAGCTGTAAGTCTTCAAGTTTAGAGCTGCTAATTCTGTCTAGATTCTTGAGAGCCTGTCCCCTTCCTGCCTTTTTTTAGGTAAACACATTGAGGTAGAAGTGCACTCAAATCTTGAGGCTTCCCTGTTGTTTCACCCATGTATTTGAGACTTTGCACAGCAGGTAACACCAAATGCTTAGGTCATATCTTTATCTCAGCTTCTTTTCTTCTTGGATTCTGGTAGGTTTGACTATACTAATTCTCTTGATACTGCGCTGTGACTGATTTATGAAGCTGTCAGATAATTATTCAGACTTTTTGACACCGATTCTAGACTCATTTGTTCGTTTCTCTTCTCCTTTTCATACAGGAGACGAAATAGATGTTTCAGTAGTCTGTAAATTGTCTCTCTGTTACAGCCATGTCAAAAGTTGTACTTTTCTCAGCTGTGAAATAATTATGAATGTAAGCAGAAGATGTAACATGTTTAGGAATGTAGTGAAGATTTTTTTTTTTGTTCAAGGGTATCTTGTAGCAGGCTGAAGCACTTGCCCTCAAAACTTCTTTACCTACCTATTACGTTTTCAAAATGAATTGCTAAGGTTTTGTGTACCATGTTCTTCAGGTCTGACTAGTGATTTGTGTACTCAGTAGCTTGGTTGTGTCAGTGGTGTTAATTTATAAAACATGTTCT
Source organism: Atrichornis clamosus (assembly GCA_013400975.1). NCBI lineage: Eukaryota > Metazoa > Chordata > Aves > Passeriformes > Menuridae > Atrichornis > Atrichornis clamosus. Next base: position 138,642 of record WBMZ01013552.1, on the reverse strand, counting down.
CAACATCGTCTTGCCTATGTCTTTGTAGGTAATGTCACAAAGAGTGTGTTCAGCTACAGTCAATCTATAGTACAGCTAATACACATTATCCTATAGGAGACTACACTACACTCTTGCCTGTATGGTGTGTTAATACTGTCTAATCTTTGAGTTCATTTATTCCATCAAAATTTATGTGGCAGGTTTTTGAGACTGATCACTGTAAAACAATTGAACTCCTGAAATTTAATAAGAATTTCCTCATGGAGTGGGTTGGCTTGTCAGGCATTGGGACAGGCTGCCTAGGGAAGTGGTTGAGTTGCCATCCCTGGGTAGATGTGGCATTTAGGGACGTGGTTTAGTGGTGGATTTGGCAGTGCTGGGCTAATGGTTGGACTTGAGGACCTTAAAGGTCTTTTCCAACTAAATGATTCTATGATGCTAATTAACTGGGGTTTAGCTCTCAGAAATCACACTTTCTCACCCCAAATCCTTATTTTTATTTCAAGAATGAATTAAAGTTTTCATTCTTGGTTGTTATCCCAAGCATACAATATTAGCTGTGAGCAGTACTTAGGATAAAAGCAGACATTTATGGATATAATGGATTCTGCCTTTTTTGAAATAAAATGTTTTATTGTAGACAGATGCATCCTGAACTGAAAAATAATCTGATAGAGTTTAAAAAACATCTAATTGAAACTACTAACAACATGGAACCACTGAAGGTGTGGGAGCTACAGGGTATGTATTGCATTTTTTCTGAATGAACACAATACTCCATTTTATATTCCTTTGTTGTTTTAATGTATCAACATTATGATAGAAGCTTCTTTTGAAAAGATTCATAGTTTCATAAAAAGGCTGTCTTACATCAAATATTTAAAAGGCATATGTTGATATCTTGTATTTTACATTAGAAATGACAGGAACATTGAAGTAATCTTACAAGATGGAGAGTTAAATTGCCTGTTTTTCTGCCTGATGTGTCATCTTGGGTATTAAAATTTATTTCAGATTTTTTTTTAGAGGTCAGACAAAGATATAATTTTGACATGACTGTTGGGTCAGGACGAAATACATGTTAGGTCAGTTTGTTTAATTTATAAATTTTAACTTCTATCGGTGTATTGGAGTTCACATTGATACATTTTTTCAATATAATATCAAGTGGAAGAAAATGCTTTTGAAAGCTTTCCTGTAGGAAAGGAGAACAAGTATGTTGGTTGCTAAAGCCTGTGTGCTGATGACCTGCAGGACATTCTGTAGCTTGAATGAAATTGTAAATCGCTCTAAAATATAAATCCCTCATAAAATGTCACACAACTAAATTTTGCCTCTTATATTCTTCAGTTTTAGAGGACAACCTGATCTAAAATAGGCTGCCTTTATATTTGTGCAGTGAAGGAGACTGAGCAACCATCTGAGCTTCAGGTTCTTTTTGGGACCCTGATCTTTTGGAACATGGCAGCAGTGTCCAGTCTGATATTAGCTGTTTGAGATAATTGTAGTTCACTTGCAGTTTTTCATCAATGAAGTTCAACTGCAGGATTTATCTTTGTCCAAAATTAAAAACAATTGAAAAGCATGGCTTTTAATTCTACTGAGAAATCTACTCTGCAAATAAAAGGAAAATAGTTTTTTTGACTATTTTTTTTAACATGATTGAACACCACTTGATTGATGTTAAAGCAGAAGTAGCTGTGAAACTTCAATCCTTTTAAAGTCTACCTTCAAGAGCCAGTACAAGGTCTCTGTTTGGTGGTGGTCTTTTCTGTGGTGTCATAACTGTATAAACAAAAGGAAACTGGTGCTGCTCCCCAGAAAACCAGTTCCTAGTGTTGAAAGTAAAGCGTTGGGATACTGTTTGTTTGTGTCAGGAAGACTTGTAGTGGCTTGTGGTTCAGGATCTTCAGTCTTGAGGCCCCAGATTTTTTGGTGCAGTTATTTTGATACCCTTACTGTTGACATGACAGGGTGCTTTCTCTAGTTCATTCTTAATGACTAATTATAGTGGCTGAATTAATGGCTCAGCTTCTGATTTCCTGTAATTAGCTCCCAAGTAAAAATTTAACTAAATTTAAGCAAAACTACTTCAGCTATAGGGCATACTTCTATTTTTAAATGAACCTAAACACCATTCAAGAGTTGTCTTTCAAGAGCTTTTATATTTTAGGTAAGTAATTAGTAAGTACATTTTCCTCAAAGTGCCTTACACTGCGCTCTCAGCTGTGTTAGGGTGCTGCAAGGGGAGATCTGTAAGTCACAGCCCTGGCCAGAGATAACCAAGAAGGTAAAAAACGTTAGTTGGCCTCAATGGTATTTGAATATTCATATTCTAGCTGTTCAGCATAAAATGGAAATTATTAACAACGTATGAAGGGTTTTAAGAGTATGACCTCAGTTCACAGCTTCATCACTTTCTGTAGTAACAGCATCAATGGATATTGTTTCAACTGATCACCAGTTACATGCCCGATGAAAGGGTCCTGAAACCTATTTTTTTTAAGAGTGATCTCTTTTTAAACTTCTTGTTAAAAGTATTATGAGATACAAAGTTAATATTCTGTCTCTCACCTATTTTTTTCAGCCAAGGTGTACCTTACCAGGCTAAACTAGGACTGTGTTACTCACTTTGATTCACTCTTAGTTGTTTTTTTTTTCTTATTTTAATTCCTAATTCAAAAAGGTAATGCAAAGTTTTACTAGGCAGCATTGTCTGTGACTTTCTGTCCACTTTTTACCATATGTGGCATCAACTTTCCTCAAACTGAACCTTTCAGTTTTGCTTGAATGTCTGAACTGGAAAATTACGAGGAAAAACCATAATTGCCTGAGTTAGTTAAGCAGATGTATCCAAGGTATATGGAACCATCTAGTATATTACTGCCTTACCCCAGTGGTACCAAAATTGGATTTTCTCTAGTCTTATGTGCCAAAATTTGTCACACTCCAGTTAGACTCCAGTGGTGGCATTTTCTCCTTCTGTGAAATTGATGCTACTTTTGAAAATTGTACAATTCACATGCTCAATGCAGGCTTCTATTAAATATATCTGCTATTTGAAAATCTTGTGAAGTCCTGGAGCTGGAAAGATCTTGCTCTTTACTGTAGTTATGGGTGTCTGTGTTTTGGTTTGTATCTAGGTTTGACTATGATACCCTTGTGATAATGGCACAATACCATGTGATGAACGGTTCAGTTTTTACAGTGTGTTTCTGTAAATTTAGAAATTACATGTGCAATGTGTATGTTCAAGAAAGTTGAGCAGAATTCTGTAGAAAAGCCTGAATTTATTTCCAACTTTCATGTGACTCTTTTCAACCTTACTAATGTTACTTCATAATCGTTGAATCAATGATTGAAACATAAAATATGTTAATAGTGACAATGAGTATATGGAACAGTTTTCTGATTGTAGGCAGTAATGATTGAGAGTGATACTTCCAGTGATTTTTTTTTTTATTTCCCCCCCTCTAGATCTTAGTTTTCAAGCAGCTTCTCGAATTATGTCTACCCCTGTTTATGACGCCTTAAAGGTAATGAAAGACATCGCTCAGAACTTCCCAATAAGAGCCAGGTATGATACTTAAGCTTTTTTTTCAAATGCTATTTTTATGTTTACATTTGAATGTAATGACAGTAATACAGATTTATATCCAAATCCTGCAGTCAGCTATTCATGTTTGACAGCTTGCTTGATGGATTTTGGGCAATTTCATTGAGTAGAAGACAACTCCAGGGAGAGCTCATGATCAGTCTCTTAAATGTTTCCTGTCTGATGCAGATGCCATGAAGACATGCTGATCCTTCAGGCACTTCTGTTTGAATGCTTAGTCCTTATGGATTTTACTGGATTGGTATTTTCCCAGGTGAAAATTTCTGTTGAATTAACAGCAGAATTAGTCACAGTGGGAAGAGGCAAAATTCTATTAATAAATTTCGTAGGGGATCCACACACATTAATTCTAAGTACAATCTCAACATTGCTGTTGAGATTGGGCCCTGGCTGCTGCAGGTTAGTGTTCTTACTGGTGAAGATCAGTCTTCCATAACAGATTGCTCAATAAAAGATCAAGATAAATAGTAAAAAATGGACATGTCCTGATTTTAGCTGTTCTAATATTAAAAATTGCTCTTTCTGTAAGCCAATAGTATTGTAATTGAGAAATGCTTTTCTTCATACTTAGTAAGTTCTTCATGTTATCCTATCAGTGAAATTCACTTGAATTACTGAATTAAATGTGATGCTGAATAGGGTTCTTAACTCAGCATGCTTTCACATTTTGCCACTCTTGTTTAATTATCCCAGTGTTTCATTGTCACCCCTGATAGTCTGTTAGAGAAAATCTACACTGTAATGGAAAAACTACCATTGTAACATCTTGTGTCAAGGAAGCAAAATGCCTTTTAAAATGCCTGAAGCGTGATTATTATGAAATAGTATGGTATCAATTAATGCTTAGATTACCAATCAGAACATTCAGCTTTCCAGTAGGAGATAGTGGAAGCGTACATAATGTTAAACTTCAAGTCCAGTGCTGTTCTTTAAAGGACAGGAAAAAGTCATTTTGAAGTGTGCCAGGTGACATTTAAATCATTGATTTAAAAAGTCATTAAATTGTTACATTCCACTTCAACCCCTGTCATTTATTTGTGGCATTAGAGAGCACAATTTACCTACTCTTCAAACATTTTATGAGTAAAAGTATAAGAAGACTTTTAAATTATTAAAAGGGAAGTCACAGTTTCTGTCCTGCATGATTTATTCTAATACGCTAATCTAGCATATTATTTTTAACATGAGACTACAAATATTTAAATAATTTAAATTTAATAGGTCTGCATTGACAACAAACTTAAATCCAAGGGGCATTGTGTAAAAATAGTGCCGAGAATAGTGCAGAGAATATGTTTCATTAATAGTCTAATCATGCTTAACCTGATGAGTCAAAAATACTAGTTTAGAAAAAAAAACCCCTAGAATAAATAGGAAATGAGGAGAAATTGCTTAGTCACTTAGCTGATCATTATAATAATAGTATTTTTAAATTGTTTAAGTTTCAGACAGTTTGCATATTAAATGATTCATTTTAATTATGCAAATTTTGGTTTTAAAAGGCTGAGTTTTCAGAACAGTAGTTATGAAAATAAAAATTAAATTCTATATGTTCCTTAAAAATGGGGTTCCTTAGACCATAAAAAAAATTAATACACCATTCCTCTGAAAGTTTCCTTCACTTTCTAATTTACCACCTGCATTTTTGTTTCAGCATTTCTAGTTGAAAAGGTTAGTCTGAGGTAGATTTTACAAAATGTCATCAGATGTAGACAGTGTAACAACTGATATATGTCACGGCGACATTTTGATAATTCATTTTATAGGGTATTTTTCCTCTTTGTTTTGTTATATGCTTGTCATATTATTGCATTCTTAAAGAGCAGATAATTAAGTAATATAATGCTCTGCTACTTGCTATTTATTAATCATTCACGAATGCTAATGTGACCATGTGAAAGGTTTCTTTTTTCCCCCTCAACATTCAGTACTACATAGCTACATGTTCTTCCAGGTAAGAATTGAGATGCATGAAATTATATTATTGTGAGTGTTGCAACCTTAGGGTCATACAAGAACATTTGTACCTCATGTAGAAAGATAAATAGTATCCATTTGCTCCCAGTCAGTAAAGAGTTTCTCTTTAGTTAGAGTCTGTAGCACTTGATGATTACAAAAACATGCACAAAAACTTTGTGAAGCCGTGAACAAATTGAACAAATGACAGAACTCAAAATAAACAGATGTCTTTCACGGGTGTTCTTAGACTTGTTACCTTAGGTTGGTAGGGTGTCCTTTTCAAGGATCAACCATCACAGTTTCTCCATAAAATTATGCTAGAATCCTGCATCATCAGCTGCCATGCATAAACAAACCTAATGATTCCTTGAATTGCTTTCCTATTACTGGAACAGCTATCAGTAAAGCTTTCCTTTTGGTGATGGATATTTTACTTCCTCACTAACATTGGGCCAGATTTGTATTTTCCTTTCTATCTCTTTATTATTTTCAAATTTATGTTTTATTTTTCTGCCCAGCTACTCACAGGAGGAGCCATTTGGAAGTATATAGGTTGTTCTTTTTATATATGTATTTTTTTATCAACTGTGTGTGCAGAATGAAGCATTGCTTATGAGAGTTACAGGCCCTACTATTTGTATTGAGTTCAGCATGATAAAAATCATATATTTTAAGTATTTTTTGAAGTATTTTTTGCTTCAGAACTCTCTAAAACCAAGTTCAGAAATCATGCTGTTTGCTCCTAACAAAGTGTCTTTGTTCGCCTGGAAAGCTTGAATGGTTGTTTAAAATAAATTGATTTTGTGTCTTATTTCTGACATACTGTGAAACATGTGGAGTATACTAGCAAGATCTATTCCAAATCAGTTTCTTTGGGGGGTAGGTGAGGATTTATATTATTAAATGACTACTTTATTATCCATAAGTGTTGAAGCTGTCTTAGTAGGATCATTCTTGGTGTTCTTAGTTAACTTTCATGTTTAAGATGACTCCAGTTTTTCTTGAAGCCCCACACAAATTCACTAAAACATGTACAGTCCTGCTTTGAAAAAAAAATTTATATAGGCAACTAGAATATTTATTTTGGCATTTACGGGACAGTCAGATTTAGAATAATATGGTTTAAGTTTTTTTAGAACATGGAGAGATTAATTTGCCTCTGGAAGTATTTTATGATAGCCTGATAAGTACAAACCTCACACACAATACACACAATACACTGTGCAGGAAGATAAAATGGTCTTCCAGAACATTCTTGAAAGGTAAAAAAGACAGATCAGTGGATTATCTTCAAAAGGTAGAATGACTGAGGAAACTAAAATTTTGGCTGTCTGTGAATGCTGAACAGTTTCAAAGGACCTCCAGTCTGTAAATCTCTTTTAATGAGTCTCAGCTGATTTTAAAGTGGTCATTCTTTACATGTTTTCCTTGCCTTTGTCCAGACAAATCCTTGTCTCCTCATGCTGTAATGTTGAGTAGCATGGAGATAGTAACATCAAATTAAAATATACAAATATGATATGTATTCAGGTAATAATTTAGACGATCAGACAACTTTTTTATAATACACTTGTTATTTTCCAGAAGAAAAAAAAAAGAAAAAAACAGGAGGAAAGATTGAGAGTGGTAAAAAGTATGTTGACGATATTACTTCAACAAAACCTAGCCTGAATTTGAAACCTTGGTTTACTAGGGTAAGGCAGAAAAATATTTGTTTTGAAAATAAAATATTTATGCTACTTCATTACTCTTCTTTTTAAGATTTTATTACAGCATTCTTCAATTACAGTGCATCGGATGTTTTATTAAAATACCTATTTCACATTATTTAATGCTTTTTTAAAAATACGGTGGTTGAGTGATGCAAATATTTTATTTTAACAGATCACTGACAAGAGTGCCCATAGACAAGAAAATGCAAAATGAAATAGAAGAAAATCAGAAGGTTTGTTTTATTTCTTCGAGTGGACATTTGAGTTACTATCGTATTGCTGCTTTTGGAGATTTTTTTTTTGTATAGCAGATGGTTTCTATCAGAGAAAAAGAGCTAATTGTTCTAAAAATCTGCTTCTAGATAGGTAACATTTAAATACTCAATTCAAATATGTCACTTTCTGCTATTTGTGAAACTTCTTCCCTTTTCTCATTTGGTTTTACAGAATTAGGCAAGGCCAAACAATTTTCATGGAGTGTTGTGTTGAGTCACAAATTGTGTGCTGGAAAAACAAAATAGTATCAGTTAATTTTTCTGCAGCTTTGGTATTGGATCTAGGCCTGCTGCTTATATTATGGTCAGCACATGCTAACTCTGAGCTTTCCACACTCTTAGAATCACACATGCAACTATTCTACAAGGTGTTTTGAACATCATCTGTGGTAGATGGTGGTTTTGTTTTCATCCTTGATTCACTGCATCTTTTTCTTGTACCCCATGAGGAGTCCTTGCTTCTGTGGTTTTGACTGATATGAGATTTATCCTAAGATGCCACTTTGTATGTGTTGAATTCATGGTGTCTGTTATATTGTCTGTCTCTGTTCAGAGTTTGGATTTTTTCTTTCAAGTTGAGTGTGCAGTTAAATGTTAGTTAGCCATCACACTTTTAGGATGTGAAATGAGATCCATAGCTCTGGCCTTAGTCTTGATCTTCAGAACATGTATTTTCATATGGTGTTAAGACTGACGAACTACTGTAGTGAGAGGGATTTATACCTTACTTACGTCACTCCTGTACTTGTGCAACATTTCTATGTATCATTTTGCTTTGTATCCATTTAGGCCTTTTCCTCTTGCTTTTCCAAGACTAGTATCTCCAGGGGAATGCCTTTCCAGTTTCTTCCACCCTCCAAATCAGTGAAAGTGAGCAATATCTCTTGCACTAGTGCAGCCTGCTCATAAAGACCTTGTCATCTCTATTGTAGCAAAAATCACATAAATGTATTAAGAGTCTACACTATGCAAAATGAATGTAAGTCTTTCCGGTCTGGAGTATTTCCTGCCCAAATAGTGACAGGTTTAAGTGTTAAATCCTTGTAAATGGTTATGCAAACAATTCTGTAGGCCAGTTTTTTCCATAAGTCAGCTGAATCACTCCTATGATTCCATGCCTATATTGACTACATTAACTTTAAGAGGATTTTATGCACCTATCACATTAAGTTTAAATTTTATATGAGGTCACATTCTGTAGCCTTTAGACTACAGGCCTTTAGACAGCTAAAAGCTAAAATCTGTTGAATAAAAGTAGGGAAACTTCCTGAATACTGCTGCTTGAGCACAATAAATTGTCATGTGCATTCTTGAACTGCAGTACATCCATCTAGCAGCAGGAGAGATATGATCCCATGCTGTGTGTAACTGGATGATTCCCTCTCAAGATAATGAAAGTTGAATAGGAAATGCAACGGGAGGAAATAAAGTTATTAAAAGTTGAAAGACATGTGATGATTTAAGTGTAATGAGTTGATACCTAACCAAGAAATAGACAAAGAACTGCTATAGATAAAAGAAAAAATCAAATCTCATTAAACAGAACTCACAACTTGCAGGGCAATAATATGTTGGCAGTTTAGCAAGAAAATACTATATGAATATTATCAGCCTTAAGTTCTAGCACTGGATGCCTAAATACTCCTTCCATCAACATTTTTATGGCAAATTGGATCCACTTCTAAACAATCAAATGTCTAGCATCAAAATTGTATCAAGAGTCTCATCTCTGATTTATTAATGTCTGTAAGTATCTGAAGGGAGGGTGTCATGAGGATGGAGCCAGGCTCTTCTCCCTCGTGCTGAGCAATAGGACAAGAGGCAATGGGCAGAACCTGATGCACTGGAAGTTCCACCTGAACATGAGGATGAACTTCTTTACTGTGTGTCTGACCGTGCACTGGAACAGATTGACCAGAGAGGTTGTGGACTCCCCCTTACTGGAGAGATTCAAAAGTGCAATTCTGGATGCCATCCTGTGCAATGAGCTTTAGGATGACCTTGTTTTGTTGCCTTTTTAGCCCCTAAAAATCAAGAGCCAAACAAGGTTAGGTAATGAAATACGGTTACTGATTCAACGAAGGCCCTCCAGGTGCACCACACACTGAAAATGTGCCAAAGATGCCCACCAGAGATGCACACATGACCTAGAGCAAGTGCAGTTTTATATGTTTAACCAATTAGCATAACTGACAAGAACCCCCAATTAGGAACACAGGTGATGAAGTAATTCCCCCCTTGGCTCAACCCTCTCTGAGGCCTCCCTCCCTTGGTAATCGTTACGAGAAAGTGTCTCGGGAAGGTACTAGTAGTTATGAGAAAAGTGTCTCAGGAAGGTCCTAGTTGTTATGAGAAAAGTGTCTCTCTTTGCCATTTGTTATGAGAAATGTCTCTGGAAGGTGCCCACTGTTTATGGGAAAGTATGTCGAGGAGGCATCTTGTCCTTGGTTCCCAGAAGCAGCTTAGACTAGGCATGGCCTTCAGGAATTTGTTTATCTATAGCATGTACTGAGGTACTGAAGTTAGGAAACTATTACTGTATAATAACAGTCTTAAAAGCAGCGAATATATATGAAGAATATATATGTAAAAAAACAAAAATCATTTTGGCATCAGTTTGGGGAAAGAGATTGGACCAGATTATCCTGTGATTGAGCTCAGTTCTTTTTCTACTACAGTACTGAAGCATTTGAAAAACTCCTAGACTTCCATTTCGATACCTAGTGGATGATCATTTCTAATTTGCAGTCTTCCTCAGTATCTGTACATGAGTGTCTGGACTTGTAGAAACGACCAGTAAACTTTCAGTAGTGGTAAAAGATCTCTTATCCTAAATGCTGATTTTAGTGCTTCAGGGAGAGGGCCTGTTCCATCTGATCTCACAAGATCTATGCAAGAGCCCTGAAGGATACTGGTAAGACTGCTGGAGACTGTAATCATCTTTATATTTATTGTTCATTCCTTGAATCCAGTGGCATTCAGTGGGGTTATTCCATGGTCACATCATGTGGTTTATTCTGTGGTTCATTGCACAATGCTGTTATTAAAACTGTAATCCAAGCTGGATTTGCTAAGAACAGGAAAATTCCAGGTATATCTAGGACTGCCTGGTGCAGAGGAGACTCACTGCTGTGTGCCTGGCTGTTCCAATATTTCCCATATGCCTGTTTTGGTTGTGTCTCAGGATCAAACTCTGTGTAGGTAAAATGACCAGAAATGTCACTTTCTGCAAGGGCACTGGGTATTGTCAGGCATCTGAATTTTGGCTGCTTAGAAGGGATGTGCAGAGTGAGACCCTGGGAGAGGGTGTAGCTGAAGCTGTGGTAGGACAAATGTAAATGTTAGACAACAGCTACTACTTCTCCTTGTTTTTTGTTAATGGTTACATGAGGTTTAACAGAGATAAATGTGTAGTCTGGCACTTGGGCTGGAGTAATCCAAAGCAACAGTTAAGTTGTAAGGAAGACAGAAGTCCTTCTTCTGTACTAAGTTCTGGGACATACAAAAAAACCCCCAAAATCTGTAATTTATATATGTTTGGGAATAAAGTGACTTTTTTAAAATTAGGGAAGTAATTAAAATATCTCCCTTATTTTTCCTCTCTTCTGACTGCAGGAAACTTACTGCTCCTTGTTTTTGAAAGCCAACCTCATCTATTTTTAGGTGCCTACTAAAATTTTCATGAAAGATAAAAACTAAGTTTAAAAAGAATAAGTCTGGTTTTTTCTTAGCATTAGTGGGATGCAGTCACTCCCAAATCAACAATATTCTTCACATTGTATCTGAGAATAAATACATGCATTTCAATACTTTATAGCAAGTGTAATGAATTATATTACTCTTTTGTAAACCAACATGCAAAAAAGCAATGAAAGCACTATAAAGTTCAGGTTATTCTATTAAAATAAATTAAATTAAACAATTTCAAGTACTGTTTTTCAAGGTCAGGAACAGGTTTCAGACTTTGACAAAAATCCTTTCTTTGTTGGGCTCAGACTTATCACAGGTGCAGTTTTCCTTCACGGAGAGCCCTGCCTTTTATACATTGGTATTAGGTACCATTATGTATTTCCATTTTGCTTTGGATTGTGGAAATGTTTATATATATTAAGTACGGTGGTACCTTTTTAATGAATGATGGGTAATATGCACTTACGTTGGATTACAAGGAGCTTCAAAAACACTCTGCTCTCAGTTATGTGGGGTTCCACAAACCAGTTAGCTTTGAGCTTACTTACATTTAACTGTGTGAAAGTAACCACACTGCTTTAAAGAAATAATACCATTTTCAATATTTTCTCATTTTTGGTTTCATTTGTCCAATGACAGTCTTATGAGGTGTTCTGAGAACAGTTCTGAGAACACTGAGTTCTTCCTGTAAGCGTGCTTTTCATATAGTACATTTTTTATTCACACTTACTTTGTTTAGCAAGTGGGAACTAAATTGGAAAGAAATATATCTTTCTCTGTTCACTTTTTAATGTAATTTTTGTCCTTTCCATTTCTTTGTTGGGAGTTAAGGCAGATCCAAAAATCTGACTGCTCCTCCTGGCATGAGTTGGAACAAACTATTGCTATTGCTTCTGTTACTTGTGTTGGTACAGCCACTGTAGACTGAACAGTGCTCTCTGAAGTAAAATTACAAGACATGCTTTACTCCCGAGATACTCCCTTCTTCTTCTATTTGTTTATTGTGGATCTTTTTTCTTCTTTGTCAAGCAAAGATATGCTGCACTATCCCTTTCTCATGTGTGTTTTTCCAAGCTCCCTTTGTTACATCTAACAAATTTTGTTAGATTGTAGGTTTCTAGTCTTCTTTTCCTAATCCCCCAAAACAATTGCAACTACATGTTTTTCAAAATTGAGAGATGTTAAGCTGTTAAGAAAGCTGGTTTCAACTGGAGGTCTGAGGGACACATACAAGGTCTCCCTTTGCTGAATGAGTATGTAGGAGTACTTTTTCAAAACTTGCAAACTATATTTCTCTGTGTGTGTGTATTTTCACCTTCTCTTGGCAAACACTGAGAATGTGTCCTTTTCTCTCCCTTGTACAGGTAGGGGCACTGTAGGTCGTTTTGGGGGCACTAACTAGCTGTTTTCACTCGTATTTGTATATCCAAAGTGTATTAAATAGCACTCATAAAAGTATGTTGTCAATGTTTTTTCCAACACTCAGATGAAAGAAGAAATTGTGTGGAAGAGATTTGATATGTCTGTTTTGCAGAATCACTGTAGGGTGTTTATATATATATATATATATATATATATGTGTGTGTGTTTGTGTTTATATATATGTTAGTGTAGACATATATCTAAATAAGTAAGCAGTGCTTTTTACTTTTCAGCATTTTCATGAAACACTTGGAATTCAACCTGGAGAAGCACGTTTATTTCTCAATGGCCTTCATATTGACCTGGATTTTCATGATCCTTTTAGGTAAGATGATACATTTCATTTGAAGGTTGCAGAATTTCTTTTAATACTGGAGAGGTGCTCATGGTGCTAATCTCACCTGTTGCATTTTGGGGTTTACAGCATTGTAAATTGTATAATTAGTTGAAGACCGCATTTTCTCTTGGAATGTGTTTTCTAATGTGCTTACAACTCACCATGTAAAATTAATTTGGAAATGGAAGGAATCTATCGTGTGTGTGTAAAAAGGTGTGAAAAGCACTTTGTAAGTTAAAGTGTTTTCATATGCCTATTCCTTAAAACATTTTTAAAAATTGTGGGCATTAAATTTAGAGACCCAACAGCTTGGGCTATTTTTGGCATGTTTGTGAATCTGTGCCTGATCTTCTTTTATAATAAGTTCTGTTAATGCAGAGCTAATATGCCTTTTGGTATAAGAATCTTTTGCCAGTTTGTGTAATCATAAGATAGTTATTCTGGATTTGACTTGCCTCTTGTATGCAAGCATTTAAACACTAAATATTTTCCCTTGTGTTCTTCTAAGTGTTGTCAACAGCAGGACATCTTCAAAATTGTCTTTGGTGACCTGCAAACTCTTAGTAAATCTACTGATTTGTCAGTGTTTGTAATTATTTATTTTCAATTTTTAACTCAAAATTTCTTCTTCTTTTCTCCATAAAGTTTCTTAAACTTTCTTGGGTTTAGCATTTATGCTTGCAATTTTTACTTACTTTTTCTCAGCCAGAGTTTTGAGATGGAGTCACTTGCATAATTTTGGTAATGAAGCATTTTTTAATGATCGTGCCAAGTTTATTTTCAAATATTTTAGAAGAAACCTTTCAGAACAGAGAAGACTTAAAATGAAGCAGGATAGAAATGAAGGCAGTCATAAAATCTTGCTGGCTGTGATCTGTGGTAGAGTACTTTAGGGTTTTTCTCATTCTCAAATTTGAGCTTTCCGATTGCAACAAATATTCCAGAGTTCTTTTGGGTCTTCTGGGAAGTTTTAGAGGTGTGGCTGTGTTTCCTCTGTGCTGTTTTCAGGGTTCTGCCATGATGCAGCGTTAGAGCTCATCTGTGTCTCCATCACTTGCTGCCTTCTTCTCTCCACATTTGGAAATCTTCCTCTGAGGGTACCCCAGCTTGGGTTTGCGCCTCAGCCAGGGCAGTGCAGCAAGCAGCCCTCCACTCTGCTGTGCTGCCGTGTCTTACTAAAGATGGATAAAATTGCTTCATATAAAATAAATCTCAATGAACAGAAGTTGTATTATCTATTATAACTGTTGAAATAAATTGGAGATGTACATTTAGAGTGTTACTACCAATGTTCTTTTAAACATTAGGCTGTGGGAGAATATAAAGAGAAAATTATTTCTAAGGCTATTCACATGAGGATTATTTTTAGTTTTAAAAATAATTTTTATGTCATGACAAGAGTTCTGTGTATTTTATCTTCCTGAAAAAGTATCTTAGAAACTCTTAAACTGGAAGGAAAAGTGATGCATGGCCTTCATGAACTTGGAATCAAAGGGGAGATCCTGAGTAAATTTATGAGGTTGCATATACATCCTACAGATAACAGTTATGCGCTAGATATTCGTCACTCTTCAATAATAGTAAGTTATTAAACAATTATTTAAATATTACGTGTTTATTAATTCTCTGTATGAGACAGTTTGTCTTTTTTTGTACTGTCATTTAAATACTAGGCATAAGGCCATATATTGATGAGCAGTTTAAAATATTTTCAAGGGTGATATCCCTTCAATATATTTTAGGAGTAATTTTCTCTAGTTTATACCTAACTAAAATTTTAAGATGTAGGATGTTTAAAAGAAACATAAAAAAGAAAAATATATCTGAGTAGTTGCACACTTAAAGCTATAGAATTTGACTTTGCAGCAATTAATCTAACTACATAATAGTACGTAATACCTTCATTATGCAAGACTTCTAAATGTACTTTACAAGTATGATAAGTGAACTCTAGACTACTTAAACATTTTATTTCTAACTGTCCAATTAATGTGCTTTTCACTTTTCTTCAAAATTCAAACAGGTTTCATTACAAAAGTTATATGCCATTGGAAAAGGCACTAAAATATTTTCTTTTCCATGGGAAAGAGTCATGTTCCACTCTTTTGTTTGCCAAGGCTTGCACAGAAAGGACTAGAAGAACAAATTGGCCACATGTTGATTGACTATTTTGATCTATCTAAAGTGCTGTTGCTGCAGGTTACAGATAATAATGTATTTGGATTACAAGATGGTAATGCTGTGTTACACACGTCCTTGTGATACATTGTTAGGACATTTGCATTGTGAAAGTAGTTTCCACACTTGAAAAAAATGATTTAATTCACATCCTTATGCACAGTACAAATGGTCCTTTTTACTTTTCCATCCAGTATTAGTTTTATTATGTACTACAGAGAAAAACATTTTGATTGAAAAGTAAAACAATATTTGTTTTAGAAGCTATTTTCTGTTATTATTTAATGTTTAAAAGGGAGATGTTATAATATAATGGCCACATATTTTTCTCAATGTTCGATATGTGTTTTATAAATGGCTGCCTTTTTTGTTTTAGTGGATTAATAATATAGAACAAGATCACAGCTATAGCACATGGCCTGCAAGCTATCAGGAACTGCTAAAACCCACATTTCCTGGATATTTACAGGAGATCAGACGCAATTTATATAATTTGGTACGTTTGGAGAAGTTCATTTCTTTGCATAGTGTATATGTTAATATATTAGTTTATTATACAGCATATTAGACAGACTGTTTATTGAAAAATGCGCATTCTGGATTTATTGTTAATACAGGTTTTCTATGTGGATCTGCTAATAGTAGTGAACATTGCTTTATCTAGAGAGTCATATGTGGTTATTAGTTTGATTTCCAGATGAACTTGAGCACTGTTTTGTCAGGAGTTTTTGTTCCTTTCCATGCTACGCATAGATAGTTCACTACTATCAAAGAATTTTTGTCATAGTACACTACTGAGGGAAGTTATTCATAACTCTCCATGGTTTCGAGATGGTGAACTGAGGTACAGAAAGTTATAAAGCATACTAATTATTAATGTCTTCTACCCTAATTTCTCCTCTGTAGATAGCGTTCTGTATCACTTGCTAAGCTAAGGAAGCAGCTATTTGCTGATTTAAATTACAGAAGGTAATTGTATGAACCATAGAATCATAAAATGGTTTGGGTTGTAAAGGACCACTGAAAATTATCTAGTCCAGCCCTCCTGCTGTGACTAGTGACTAAAACCTCATCCAACCTGCCCCTTAACAATTTAAATGGTGATACTTCCAGAGGTTCTCTGGGTAACCAGTTCCCCTGTGACATCTTTGCTGTCTCACCATGCTCATTTCTTCATATTCTAAGTCTAAATCTGCCCTTTTAGTTTAAAACTGTTGCCTCTTGTTCTGACACTACTGTGTCACTAGTAAAAACTGTGTCACTACTGTGTCACTACTCGTAAAAAACCTCTCTCCTTCTTGTAAGACTCCCTATACCCATAGGAGAGGTGCCCAAGCCCTCTGGTTGGTTTTGTGATCCTCCTTAGGACCCACTCCAGGTCCATGTCTCTCCTGTACTGAGAGCCTCCGAGCTGGACATGGTCTCCCCAGAGCACAGGGCCAGAGTCCCCTCCCTCACCCTGCTGGCCACGCTGCTTGGGATGCAGCCCAGGACACGATTGGCTTTCTGTGCTGCAGTGCACGTTTCCAGGTCATGTCCAGCCTCTCACCCACCGGCACCCCCAAGTGCTTCTCAGCAGGGCTGCTCTCAATATCTTCATCTCTCATCTGTACTGAAAAACAAACTGGGAGTTGCCCCCACCCAGGTGCAGCACTTTGCACTTGGCCTTGTTGAACCTCATGAGGTTCCCATGGGCCCACTTGTTGACCTTATCCAGGTCCCTCTGGATGGTTTCCCATCCTTCAGGTGTGTCAGCTGCACCGCTCAGCTCTGTGTGCTCTGCAAAGTTGCTGAGGGTGCACGCGACCCCTTTGTCATTGATGGAGTTGCCTGAAGTGATGCCAAGTTCGGTACATAAAAAGACAATGAAAATACAAGCAATAGCTAATTTAAAAATGTATTTATAATGAAGCATATGTGTAGTATGAAGAAGATTGCACTATATATTCAAAATTAAATATTGTTAAATATAAGAGCTGTATTATAGAAATTTACAACATACCATTTAACTATAATCTGAAGGTGGGGAGAGTGTTCAAAACTTTTAAAGTTATTCTGCTGCATTTCAGCTACTCTAGCAAATATGATAAATTGTAAGGGGAGTTTGCAATGCAAAGTTATTAAGGTACAGATGTCATAATTAAATCTACATAAGGATAATTTGCCTATGCATACTCATCCCAGTTTAAGATTCTGTGCATGCCTTAAAGATCTGATTTTAGACTCCAAGCTACACTAAGTGAAAGAATGACTACAAAGGTATGTGAGACAGAAAGGAAGAATTCTTTCCCAAAGTACCATTTTTTAATCAAAGTTTTAAGCCAAAAATATTCTGTTTATTTTTGTTTGGTTTTCACAACAGAAGAGAATCGTTAAAAGAAGTGACTGAAAAATTAGCATTATATCTTTTAAAAATAAATATGGAGTTTATTAATAAAAACAAAGTAATTACACAGAGTCTTGCAATGGAGAAAAGCAGGATCACTTGGTTTGAAGTTCAATAAATGGTTAAATCCTATTTTCAGCATTTCATCCAAATTCATTAATTCTGGTGTTGTTTTCATTTACACTCTTAATGTTTTCTTACAGCGAATGCTCTAAAAAATTGAAAACAGGCATACAGCTCCTTTGGAAATTAATGTTCTTATCATAGATTTTATGTCTGAAAAAAATAAAAACAGGCATCAGGAATAAATACTGGGTACATTATATGTTTTCTCTTCTTAGGTACTTTTTGTTGATCCTGTCCGAGAAGATACAGGAGATTACATGAAACTGGCAGAATTATTCTATCATCATGATGTTCCACTTAGGTAAGGAAAACTGGAAGCCTTGAGGAAAAACCTTGAAAAAATGCTTTCCTCTTTTCTTCGTTATCTTCTGTTCTACCAGACAAGGATGTGAATTCAAATGAAGTCCAGTGCAAAAAATTTCTAATAAGACACATTGGGTACCCATTTGTGTCAAGTTTACTCAGGTATTAAGTATTCTTAAGCAAATAGATTGCAAGGAATAACATACCTGAGTGTGTGTAAAATGGATTGCAAAAGTCTCTTAAAAATCTGTCTTGTCGAATGGTCCCACTGGGTGCCCTTGTGAAGTTGCATCCTAATTAAAATATTCTCTAAGTAAAATAGACTTTAAGGGAATTTTTTTAATTCAGTTTTTCAATTGCGGTTGCTTTACCTAATTTTGGTTTTATATACACACATAAAGACCAGAGTTAGATTATCCTCTTCAAGTTTTGAATTTCTAAAAATTAGTTGTCTGAGTCTGAACTAGTCATCGTTTGAGAGTCTCTTCTGAGGAACAGTCTGGTTGATCTGAGATGGCTACTATTAAGAAAAAATTAATTGCTCTCAGAAACGCCTGTTTATTTCCACAGTTCGTAAAAGAAAGATATCCAGAGTTCATCAAGATGAATTCCATGTTAAATACTTAAAATTTTCCTGTGAAATGGCTTTTTGTTTCCTCGATAAATTACAGGTGTTTCATTTTCCTTTATAAACATGCTGGGCTGATCACTTGAATGCAAGCATTTTGTTCTTCTATGTTTGTATTACAATGCATGTGAAGCAGATACTATTTTAAAATGTCTGATCTCTTTTTGTTTGTTTATAGAATTGGAATTGTTTTCATATTAAGTACAAAAGAAGAAATTGATGGAAATGAAGATGCTGGTGTAGCTCTTTGGAGAACTTTTAATTACATTGCAGAGGAATCTGACATCTCTCAGGCCTTTATGTCGATAATTAATGTTAGTTCTTTCACAAGAAATTAGATATTTACTACTTCTTTTAAATTTTATTAGTTTTTTTATATAGTTAGGATCCTGCTACCTTATGATAACAAGACATATGCATTTACTTTATAGAGAAGTGAAGTATAAAGTATACATGTTGTTTAGAAGCATGTATAGCATTAATATTCTATGGAATTATTTGCAGAAATACTTTCCTCCTCCAGAAACCAACTTGCTCTTGTAATTTTTCCTATCAGCAGGCTTTCTTCAATAATACAAAAAAGTAGATGCATGTCTTACAGCTCTTAGTAATTTCTTAGGAAAAATTATTTGTGTTAATGTAACAGGCCTGTCTTTATGTTTTGTATCTTTTGGAGGACAGGGATTTTAATGTCACTTTTGCAGTCCTGTAAACTTTGATAAAGCCTTTTGTTTTTCTCCAGTGTAGAAACTGAAACAGTAAGATAATTTCTCTCTTTTTGGTCATGCTTGGGCTGTCCATGGGTGTACAAAACATGGAAATATTCCAGGCTTGCATCTTAATGAATAGACAAGTTCTCTTTTTGAGAGAATGCAGGTTCTTGTAAGACAGGAATTTCAAAGACAAGAGATGAATAAAGGAGAAATAAAATGAATCATATATGTAAAGGCTCTGTGGGTAAAAGTTATAGCAGAGAATATGGTATCTATACATAACATTTTTTCTTAAATTTGTTTTCTGGTTTATGTTTAGTGCCCAGAAACTGGTGTCATGGACTAACTTAGAGAGCTTAAGATGAAAGGAATTGAAGTAACTAAGAATACCTTGGAAGAGAAATCCACAAATGTTAGGGAGCTGACATGCATGGGTGACAATTATCCATGACTAGATCAAAAAATATAATTTTCAGTGTGCTTTTTAAAATGTTGTGTTCCTCTCTTTGCTTTGTTTCATATATAAAAAGGAGGGGATGATAAAAGTAATTAAAAGATAACAAAAATAGAATCAATATGAATCAAAATAAAGGTTTGAGATATTCAGAGCTATAGAGAAAAATACTGTTCCTCAACTGAAGAGAAATAGATTGAAAATTTTCACTTCAAATTTCTATTCTATGTTTGATGAAAATAATAAAATATTATTCTATGAAATAAAATAGCATTGGTAAGGAAAAATTATCACTGTAGGAACAAGTATCACTGACTAGTTTAGGCCTGGATTAATATGGATTCAGGTAACTGCCCATGTATAGAGAGAATTTAGATTGCATCCCTAATTAATGGAGATAAATAACCTTTCACATTCAGCTCACATATTTCCTTTGCCACTTCAGGTTTAGACTAAAGGTATAATAATAGATTAATCAGAACAGTGTTCTGATGAAAAATTCTGCATATGTGCAATGGTGGTAATTACTAAAGCAGTATAAAAACTGCAATATAACAATAAAAGCAATATAAAACTAGCTACAGCATTATGAAAATATCATACTTGTTTATTTACTTCTGTTAATTTTATCAAGTTATGTTTGACAACTTACTACATTTTTTACTTAGTTTCTGTTATAATTTTTACAGATGTACCATGAACTGAAAGATGGAAATGTTCTAACAGTAGAGGATGTGAAAGATGTTCTTAGAAGTGAATACCCCTATGCTGATGTTCAGAGTATACTGGATATTCATTCTGAATACGATGAAGGGAGGAAGGTATGCTGAGAGGCAGGTGGTAAGAAATACTGCAGTGTACAACTTAATGCATTTACTAAGCTGAAGGACTGCTAAACATTAAAGCAAGTAAATGCAGCATCTTTAAGTCACATTTTTCTTCAGACGCCATTCAGTCATTAATAGAAGTGTTGTAAGGGTTGCTGCATTACTGCTCTCACTAGGAAAATTTGCTCTTGCAGTCAGGAGCACAGGTATTTTTCTGCTATGTCACGGGTCTCTCTCATGCTGTAGAAATTGTTTTACCTGTGTCTCTGCATAGGGAGCTGAAGCCTGTCTTCTAAGTGGATCATTGTTTTCTTTAATTGTGCTTTCTGGTTATAATATCCTTTGGGAACGACAATGATGAATTTTAATTTAAAGGCTGTAGAGATGACATTTTTATCTATAATTGATTGAGTAGACAGTTTTCTGCTAAAACTTACATAAAATACCTTTTTCCTGCTTGTCTCTTCAGCCATGCTATCTATACAGTCTTGTGTTTGAGTCCCATTTTATTTATTTCCTTTTAAATAATGTATATTATGTTTCTTTAAAAAGATGCATTGAGGCAGCCAGTAAAAAAGGTGCTGTATGCCTTATGCTGTTCATTCCTCACTGGAACGAAGCCTAGAGGCTTCATATGGAAGGGCAGTTTGAATCTACCCCAGAAACTGCTGGATACAGTTAGGAGAAGAAAGTTTCCTGTAGAGAATATTAAAGGAAGAAAATCAGCCATCAAGAAGAAATCCCCTGTAGAAGAAGGGGCAGTGGGACTGTGATGAAGACCAGGGAGGAGACAGTGGGATGACAGAAAGATGAAAGCATAGATACTGCCATAGAGTTTGTAGCCATCCAGACAGTGACACTGAAAGAAAACATGAAAGGATGCAGCATGAGAAGGGGGAGCTACTTAGAATACATCTTTATTTCTGTTTGTCTCACTGAATTTTTCATTTTGGGGAAAAATTATTTTGTTCTGCTTTCATATAAATAAAACTTGACTTATGAACAGAAAAGCCTTTTGAGGTTGTTTTACAGTGCTTTCTTTGGGAAAAGCAACTTTGACTGTCTCAGGGTTCTTCTCCAATGTTACTTGCTTAATTTTTTTTTTTTTTTTTTGCTAAGAATGTTAAACAAAATATATATTTTAATATATGTTAGGCAAAAAAGTATATTTCTCAGTAAGATGATAAAGCAAAAGTTTTTAACACCGTATATGGATCTATAATTTCTTTTGTCATTCTGTTTGAGAAATGAGTCCCATCTGTCCTGTGTGATTTCCAAACACTTTCTGTTTCATCCCTGCTACTCATGGCAAGGTGTGACAGTGAAGAGTGCTTGGAGATTAGAGCTCATCCTCTCTTGGTATTAGTTTCACTTTTTACTACAGTGAGCCACAGTCTGTTTAATCCTGTGATATTTCTGATTTGATCAGGCAGGAGCAACCTTTTACAAAAAGAGTGGCCTGGGCCTGTTGCCTCAGGCATTGTTTAATGGCGTGCCCTTTAACAGAGAGGAGATGGATGCTGCAGAGTTGGAGACACTTATTCTTCAGAGGATTTTTGATGCCACTGGCTTCTTCCAACGGGCAGTGTTCATGGTATGGATAACATTTCTGAACTATTGCAAGATGAAATATTTGACAGTGAATTGTTTCAGTCATGTTTATATATTTTTTTTAATGAGATGGCTTGAAATTAGTAATGTCACACCTGTAATTACATTGCTACATTAATTTATGGTCACAGTTTTGAAACAGTGTATTTAAATTATTCAAGACTGGAGGATCAACTAACATATAGTCATTATATGGAATTTTTCAACCAGAGACAGAATATACTGGAGTTGTTCTTTGAAAAATGTGTCTGATATTTTGAAATACTATCTGTGTGACATTTATATGGTTTTGACTTGACATTGTCCATAACTTTGTGTATATAGAAGCTTTAAGCTCAGTTGAAAGATTGTACAAATACTTGGCCTTTGTTTGTCTTGAAACGGTAAAAGTGCAGATTTGACATTTTTCTCTTACTCCAGGGCTTGTTAGATGATCATATAAATGCAGTGGATTTTCTTATGGATCAGAACAATGTAGTTTCCCGTATAAATCCCAGTGTTCTTGGAGCAGAAAGAAGATACATACATTTCAGATCCACCTCTGGTAACTCCTTTTCTTGGATGTCACTGTCATTTTCAGGTTGTTTTTAGGTTTTGGTTTTGGTTTTTTAAGTCTAACACGTTGTGGTTTACATTATGCAGTTCCATTTGACGTGGAAGACTTCTCTACTTTCTCCTTCTTGGACTCACAAGATAAAAGTGCTGTAATTTCAGACAACATGAAATATTTAACAAAAAAAGGTATATTCATTTTCTGTATGAGTTACCTATCTGTCTATATATGGCTATTACAAATTGTTGAAATTTGCCAGTAGAATATCCCAAGTATGTCAGTATCTCAAGGATCCCATGTAAATAAAACACTTCTCAGTATCCCAGTATCTTCTTTTAGGAACCAGAGCATATCCTAATATTATAAACATAAATTATGATTAACAGGGTAGTTATTTTAGTTTTTGTAGTTTTGAAATGGGGTGGGATGTCTTGCTTAGTTGTTTTTGGTTTACAGATATGTAGTTTAAAAGCTTTGCAAGACTTTTGCAGCTTTGAAAACAGACTCCATACTAATATGGTTTTACTTGAAGATATTGGAGTGTGTTCAGTTTTCAAGTTACTTGCAGCATTATCAAGTGCAGAATGTAGAGAGTTTGTAATGTCTACACCAATATTAGGTATTTCTAAATTTAAGGAACAATTTATTATATTTCTAATTTATTAGCAGTAAGCATCTCCTTGTTTTTCCTCTAGTTAGGTGGTTTTATTTTGTTACGTGAAGCTTTGTCTTTCTATGGAATAGAACTGGAACTTGTATTCTGATGGATTATCATTCATTTATATATTTTGTCTTCATTAAAACTCAAATTTTTTTGTAGATTTCAAATACTTCTTGATGTAAAATATTCCTATTACATACACAAGTACTTTCCCTTGGAGTTAGGAGGAATTACAACAGTGGGGGCATAATTCTGCATGGAATTTTACAATAGTCTGTACCTAATTAAATTCTAGACATAGACAATTAACAGCTGCTCATTTACATCAGTCCATCAAGGGCCAGAATAACCCTGTTAACAAAGTTCTGTTCTTTCAGTGATTTTTATGTGCTATTTACAGTTTTTCTTAATTCATTATCAGAAAGAAATGCCAAATACTTAAATTTCTTTAAAATAGTTATTTGACTCTTATTTGATTCTGTGTCTGCAACCACAGGGACGTCCCAGCCAGCTCTCAAATGAGTGGCTTTCAATCAGTAGCTTTATTTCTAAGATTGAGATCTCTTGTGTAAAACCTATAACCTTTAAGCTGGAATCTACATTTCAAATCTCTATCCCCAGTGTGTTTCTCTAGACCACAGCAACAGTTAATAATAACCTTTTCCTAGCATCTCACCAGAACTTTGGAAAGTTTCTGTCAATATGCATTATGTTTTAGGGGATATATGATAGACCTGAGTAGACTGATATTCTTCTAGAGATAATTTTGTAGAATTTTCCACTTACCATGGCTCTTCTATGACAAGTAAAGAACAGGAGACTTTAGAGCAAGAAAAAGGGAAATGTTCTGCATGTTCACTTACACAGTAGTTTACTTTCTTTGGGCTGTATTTGGTATATTTCCATTTGTGCCCAGAAATTATAAGTTTTTGCCTGCCTTTAGATGAAGCACTCACCCTTTGCTTCCAGGGAAAAAGACTAACTACTTAAGTCTTTTTATTTCTGGCTGTCTGACCAGCCCCCATCAGATGTTCATAAGTGACCTTTGGTTAAATAGGTTTTGTTAATTGGAACTAGCTTGTTACTTAGGGCCCTTTTGTTTCAGTTCTGCAACAATGGATTGGCTCTTTTAGTGACTCTCTCCTATTAACGTGATAAATTACCTCCTAAGAATCTTATTTCAATTCAGGGAGCAAAAGATTCTGATGTGGCAAAGATTATTCTTACAGTTGAAGCCAGCAGTCAAATATACACATAAATTTTGAAATGTGAGACAGAATTAACTTGGTTTTCGTTAGTCATGAGAAGATCCTCCAGAACGTAAAACAGGATTATCTTTAATTTTCAGATGAAGATGCATTATATGCTGTTACTATCTGGATTATTGCTGATTTTGATAAGCCAGCTGGTAGACGACTGCTTTCTAATGCCTTGAAAAGCCTGGTGAGTTTCCAGCAGGTTTTATTAAAATAGTTATTATGAATATGTTCTTAACAACTCCCTGCACATTCAAACATTATACTCTTAAATAAAAGTGTAATAACTTATCTTTTTTTGTGGGTCAGGTGCACACTTAAGAGCCTGTACTTTCATTTTACTCCATTCCTGCACAGAAATGATCATTTTGTGCATGGACTTGTGATGCAGGAGACAAACTGTGACACTGAGTATTACAAGGGTCATTTTCTTCCCAGTTAGGCTTTCTCCTATCAGGCAGCCTAGCATGTTACCTGGACCAAGGAAGTTAGGATGCTGCCTGTTGTTGTGACCCTTCAGCAGTGTTCTCCTGTATTATATGGTGTAGCTGTGGCAATGGAGTGACCTTTTTTCCATGTACTGTTTGTGTGCTTCTAAGACAGATTAATTAGTGTGTGTGTGTGTTTTAATATGCTAGGAAGATCATCCACGTTTATGAGTTTGCTTATTTTTAAGGTCTTCTGTGTTAACAATAGGATTTAAAGTATAAATGTCTAAAGTATAAATATACTTTATAAAGTATAAGGTCCCGTCAGCATAAATGACAAAAGATCCTCTGTTTGGGACAGGTTGGAAGAGTACTTAAACTGAAATGGGAAAGCATCTGCATTTTCTAATCAGGAATGAAACAGGAACCACCCTAAGGGAATTAGAAAATTGGTATATTGCAGAGAGTATGTGATCAGTATTTCTTAGAAAGAGGCTTAAAAACCTGTAAAGAGGAATATGCAGTACAAGTTACTGTTACAGAAAAGCATTTAATTTCTCTGACTGCTTGATCTGTGTCTCAGGCTTGACAGATGTATTCCCTCTGTATTTTCATTTTTTTATCTTCTTCAGCAGGGAAAATATACCCTAGCACCCAACAGAGTTGAGAACCATCTGGGCAAATCCTCGTGTGTTGGTGAGGAGAATCTAAGGAAAAATACCCCAAAACATTAGATGAACCTCATGTATTGCTTGGTCTGGTGGTGATTTTCAAGTTTTCATGAGAAAAGAAGCAAACCAGTATTTTTTGAAGTCCATTAATTTTTATTGAGGTTCTCTACTCCTTTCTAGCCCTTTTTGTCTGTCAAGTCAGGATCTAGTATAACTTCTGATAGTAGCAGAATTGGCACAGACACCACTTGCTCATGACTTACATCAGCCTTTGAAGAAAAACATGCAAGAATCTGGATAGGAAAGTGGCTGAAGGAAATTCACTTTGAACTATTCCAGTTAATACCGGCTATTTTGAAAACTACTGATAGATATTTACTTCATTTGAAAAAAAAAAAGCTGTCTTAGCTGGAAGAGATCTCTAGAGATCATCCAGTTCAGTCTCCCACTCAAAGTGGAATTACTGCCTTCATTACATCAGGTCAGCTGTAGATGTGTTTGAAGGATTCCTGAAAATCTCCAAGGAGGCAACTCTGTCCCTTCCCTTTACAATTTGCTCTGGTGTTGCACTCCCTTCCTATTCTAGTTGTTTTCTACCAGGCCAAAATTTGTGAGCATTACCCCTTGTTGTACTCTTTGCTGCTACCAAGCAGGGTTTGGCCCTGTCATGTTTTTCACTCCCCCTTCAGTAGCTGTTGGTTGCTGTTAGGGTTCTCCATATCCTCATCTTTGCCAGATGGAGCAAAGCCCGATTCTTGATACTTCATACAGTGCTTTCTCATACTTTTCTGACCATCTTGGAAGCCCTTTGCTGAAGCCTGTCCAGTGCTGAACACCAGTGATTGCATTCCTGATTTTTTTATTCCTTACTGCAGTGGAGTCCATTTATCTTTTCTTCAGTTAGTGATGCTATTTGATCCTATCTTAGAATCATCACACTCTCTGGTAAAATTTGAGTGGCATCACTGATTTTTAGCAAGTGAGAGATTTTTCTGCTGATGAAGATTAAAGTGATAAGTGGATAAATCCTCTTGCATTTATTTTATGCTTAGTTTAATAATTTTATGAAAAGTAGAAAGACATCTACAAAACTAGTTCTGAAGTCTGTAAAGGAACACCTGTGTATGTCCTTTGTTAAAAACATGTTTCTGCAAAATGCTCAAAGACGATTGTTCTACTAAAAAAAAAAAACACAACTATTCTGTTTAAAATGTCTATTAGAGAATAGGTAAATCCTTACTAATCATGTTTTTACTCCCGGTTGAAATTCTGAATTAGGCATTGATGTATCATTTCTAAAGACAAATAGCTGCAAAAAATTAAATACTTAAGGGCATTTCATGGAGTTATAATAGCTATGAATACATTAGGTAACAGCAGATGGAACTGTGAAATTACTTATTGTTCTGTGTTTTTCTTTGCAGAAAACAAGCAGTCATACACGAGTTGGGATTTTGAACAATCCTTCATCAAAAATAAAGGAAGATAGCACAGTGATTGCAAGAGGAATTTTGGCTTGTTTTCTAACCCAAAACAACAGCAACTTAAAAAGTTTCCTAAGTAAACTCAGTAAGGAAGAGACAGCAAAATCCCTTGCTGCTGGAACTAAAATTGCTAAATTCCTCATCCCGGTGAGTGCAAATTAAATTGGATTACTTTCTTTTTCATTTTACATACATTTTATTGTAAGGAGATATTGTTGAGAATAACAGTGTTTGGCCAAATGCCATGAAGTTTATAACCCTTATACAGTTTTTCTGCTCAAGTAGATTTGGATTTTTGACAACTTTTATCTGATAGAAGAATAGAGAATTTCTTTAAAGTAAAGGGAGAAAATATGAGAGTCCTCAGAAATACAGAGTACAGATACTGGATAATTGAGACCAAAATAGTTTAATTTTTAATTATTGATTTCTTGATTTTTTTTTTAAATAGCTCTCTCTCTTAGTTAAAATTGCAGTATTAATGTTTTTCAAGAATTGAGACTTCAGAAGTCAATTTTTACTGCTTCTGTGGTTGTGAGCAGTAATAGGCACAGACTGAAGTGGTCAACAACCCTTACATGATTCTGGCCAACATTTTCTGCTGTGCTTCTTTAAAAATTCTTTACTTCAAAATAAAAGTGTTGTTCATTTTGAATTTCTTATGTAGAGTGGAGCTGAGTTATTAAATAACAACTGCTAACTACTGTTTTTGTTTTAGAAGGAGTTGTAAATTTTAGGTTTTTTAAATAGGAATAGTTTGAAGTCTAAGGGAACTCTCTGGCACCATATTAGAAACTAAATATTTTTGAATCATGCTCTTATTTCATTCTTTAATAAATTTTGAAAAACGTAAAGGTCTCTAATGAAGCTGTGTATGCATGTTCCTAATTTATTTTGTTACATTAATTGTATCTGAATGAATCTATATACTTGGTCTGTATATTACTTATGAAGAGATACATATCAGGATAATTTTGGCAGGTGAGGCACAGTACCAGTGTATGTTTTGGGATTTTTTTTCCCCACTTTAAACATAGATTTGTTATGTTCATCATACTGAATGATGTTGGCTTCCCCAAAATAGATTCAAGTTGTATCCAGTGACCACATTAGAATGACTATTTGGTTTTTAGAGTATTATGGATTTTTTTAATATCTGTTTTCTAAAAGTGAGAATACTGTTCAGTTGTTAAGAGAGAGTGTTACTTTTCATGCAGCTGTTGTGCTGGATCGTGGAAAAATTGCTTAACCTCAGGCTCAGCTTTGCTCTCATGGTTATTCACCGTTGCCCCAGGGTACAGACTGCACTCTATATTTTTGTGAGACCATGGCTCTACACCAGTGGTCTTTATTTACACTGAACTGAGGTGGTTGTTTTCCTTTGATTTCTGGTTACCACATAACTTGAAGAAAATCTTTGATTACCTCATCTATTATAAAACTTGTTTTTGCTGAACCATTTAACGATGTCGTGTTTTACCTTTGCTTTAGGGAATGGATGGCGATACTTTTGAGAAGAAGTACAACACTTTAGGACTGGATTTAATTAAAACTCACCAGATGTTCTGCCAGGACGTTCTTAAGCTGCTTCCTGGACAAATGGCTGTTATTAGCAATGGCAGGGTAAGAAAGAAATAAAATAATCTCTCAGTCTTTTTGTAGGAGCTTTTTACTTCTGGAACTTCAGTTTCAATGTAAAGAAAATACATTATATTGGTTTCCCACTTTTTCAGCCAGTAGTTAGAGAGTGGTATGAATGTTTGCCTTGTGTTTTTATTTTGTTTTACTCCTAATTTGCTCATTAGCTCCATTCCATTGAAGCTAGTATGTACGTATGTCATTCTCACAGCTATTTTAGAGTTAATCTGGCAAAATTCTCTAAATAAGTTAATATCTGATTTATTATTTATGATGTTAAAGAATAAATTTTGATCCTGAAGTTACATATCTTTTACCACAAAAATAAATGTATAAAAATTATATTGATTAGGTTAGTATTTCACGCTCTAAACCACTACATTTTAATAAATGTTAAGCTGTTTTATAGTCTTACTTCTTAATATGCAAATAAAAGTATAGTAATTTTGTTGTTTCAGTTTCTTGTATGTTTATTCTGAAACCAATAGCCTTAATTACAGTGTGTCTATCGATGAACTGTGGTTATGCATTCGATATTTAGTGCTTGTTAAATGTCAGTCAATGCCTTGCATTACAAATACAATTTATACAAACTACTCCTTAACTCTTCTATTTTCAACCTATTCCTCCATCATTACAAACAAATAGAAAACAAACTATGCTGGCATCTTATTACTGGAAAATCTTTAAATTGTGAGTTTAGTCATTCTTATGCATCCTAAATGCTTCTGAGATGTAACTGAAATACCAGTAAGAAACACACAGAAAGCATTTTTGTTGATGAAGAACTTTGTTGGCTTTTTTTGTGTCAACTCCCTCATAACTAAATAAGCAACGTTATTTTATAAACTGTTATTACTTTTGTCCATGCCAAAAAAAAAGCTCAAATCATGTTATATTTTAAGTTTTGGGGAAATAAGTTTCCTAAAAATTAATTTGAAAATGTGTATTCATCTCTCTGAAAGTGTGTTTTCAATATAAAGGATCACTTTTAAAAAGGCATGAGGTATCGTTCATTTCTCTTTGTGCTATTTCATCACAGAAGTTTTGCTTTTGTGAGCAAATTAATTTTTTCTAATTATGACTTCTACAAAATTACCAGTGTATTTCATAGTCACAATATGGTTTCACCTATTTCTTGCATAATTAATTAAAAAAAAAAAATCAAAAGGTGAATTTTGTTATGTAGCCGCTCATTTTTAGGACACAACTGAATTTTAGCAAAGAGGCATTCAGCACAAAACTTACATCATGCCATTCTACTTCCTGGGAGCCCTGTAGGCTGTTGAAGTTGACTTGGGTCAGTCTAGCCTGATAGACTATGAGCAGGAAATCCAAGCAACATCCTCAAAGCTATTTTCTGGGACTCCAAGGCACCTTCTTTTCCTTCAGACACCAATAAAAATGTAGTAATTCTGTATCTTCTCTTACTCTGCTTTTTGTATCCTTTCGTATCCTTCCTTTCTATCCATTCTGCTTCATTTCACAAGTCTTGAGAAATGTCTTGTGTTCACAGAATTACACAACTAAAGAGTGTGGCAGGCAAATAGTAATTTGAGTTTAAAATAATTTTTCTAACAGAGGTTTTGCTTACACTTAAGAGTTGTTATATCTAAATGGTGTATTCCTTAACAGAAGGATGTATAATGAAAAATAGCATGGATATTTCCATTACAGTTATTCTTTGTGATTGATCATTAACTGTAATCACATAACTGTAAAAACTTAATCCCACATAGTTTAATATATATAGTTTAATATATTATAAAGTGTAATTAATTTTATAGTTAATAATATCAATGTGTATGGGGATGGGGGTTGCATATTGAATACTTTGCATTCATTTAAAATACTAGTATGTTTTTACTTACAAACAGAACATTATTAGGGCATTCTACACTTTAACATTTTTTTTCTCAGGTGCTGGGTCCTTTAGATGAAAATGAATTCTATGCAGAAGACTTTAATTTGTTGGAAAAGATAACATACAGTACCTCAGCAGAGAAGATTAAAGCTGTTGTCAAGGAGATGGGAAACAGTAGTAAAAGGTAAAATTCTCTTGCTTCGTAGTGTGTGCAGCTCTGCTAAGTTACTCCAAATACCTTCTCTACTTGCACTGTACTTAGAGCCAAGAGTACTGCTAACTGTAAACAATTCCTACTATGTTTTGTTTATGTAAGAGTAATTGTAAAGAATAATAATAAGCTTGATAAAATACAGTGCATCTTAAACCCACTCTGCATATTAATATTTGAAGTCACTGTCTTTGGGAACTGTTAGTAGAGGAGCCTGTAGAGGATGGACAGGTGTTGTACCCTGACACCGTGCTAGGCAACATTCACATGTGTTCATTGAAGAACTGTAAAGATGAGATGAGCTCTAGCCATCTTCTAGTCTAAGGATATAGCTTGTGTACAAAGAAGAGAGTGAAATGATGTTCTTCTTATGGTATCTATTGACTTTCTGTGTCCGAGTATCATTTCTGTTATCTAGAAGGACTAGCACAACTGAAAGATCATTACCAGAAAAAATCAACAAGAGGTAGAACTCAAGGAGATAAGTAGTGTGAGGCAAAACATATTTATACAAATGTTACAACTTAACAGCACTGAAATAGAACTAAGATTTCTAAGGAAAATTCAGTAGGAAATACCAACAGAAAACATTAAAAGATGTGGCCAAGTAAACTTGAAACTTGGTAATTTATGTCTGTTCCTTGATGTTTTCATAAACGGGAAAAATTTTTAAAAAATTAAAAAGGAATAAAGAGCTATACATTTCAGCAGATTGTAGCATCAAAACTGCGAGGCTAAATGACAACTCAGTGAATTCTGTGTCTCTTAAAATTGAGAAGTGTGCAGTTCACAAGCTGTAAGACTGTAGTGGTTCTTGGGCATTGTCATGCTAAAGGTTTAACTCAAGTCCCAAGGTGATGATCACTTAAAGAATCCAGGTTTGGGATGTGGGCTTCCTAAATATCCCTTGTGCAGAGAGACAGACATTAAAATGTGAATGTTTTACTCCTCTTCTAATGAAAAACAAACTCTGTGTGCCTTAATTATTACAGTGGCAGTGATTTGATTATGAAAATAGATGCCCTGCTGTCGTCTTTGCCTAAAACAGAGATGAGACAAGATGTTAAATTACTCAAAGAACAGCACAGGTCAGTTCTGTCATGATAAAGTGCTCGGAATACTTTTCTGTTAACTTTTGAATGTATTGATGACATCATAAGGTCTTTGGAAACTTGAGTAAGCATTCTAGTTTTAACATGAAGTTGGTGATTCTATGGTTGTATGAACACCATGTTCATCTGCCATAGCATAATGTGACTTCACCTTTTTCTTAATAAATTCATTAGTAATACCTATTGAGTTTTCAACCTTACTTACTCTTTGCTGAAAAAAGAGCAGACAGATGTATTTTTTAAAAAGACGTATGATAACACCAGAACTGTGATCAAATGAAAAATTTTAATTAAAATTTTTGTAATGCTGTTTCCGAATGTTTTTATTGGTAAAGTTTTTCCAGTATGCTGTGCTGGTAGGCTGTCCCTGTTGTTGAAAATAGGAGTGAAATCAGTAGTAGCCTGTTTTAAGAGGCTAAAACCTTTTTCAAAGTTATGCTAGTAACAGTCAGTACTGTGCTGCTGCCATATTTTTTGTGTAAAACAAATTCAGATAGTCTCTTTCCTGCATTTACAGCACATGATTATTCTTCTTTCTTAAAGTGAGGTTTGCTAACATTTCCTTTCTGTAGATCCAGAGTACCTTAACTAGGGTCTCCTTGAATTAGTCTAATCAAGTTTATCAAACTTTTTTTTTTTTTTGAATGTATAAAGCTAATCCATCCTGAGGATGTTACAGGCCTGGGTGCAAAGAGATTTCAGTTTCCTGACAAGTGTCTGTGAGAAAGCAAGGCTTTCTCAAGGACGCTGCAGGAAAACAATTTAAAAGTATTGTAACCTATGGTCTTGTTATGAGACCAAAGAAGAAAACATGAGGTAAGAGTT
This sequence comes from Atrichornis clamosus, assembly GCA_013400975.1. Classification (NCBI taxonomy): domain Eukaryota; kingdom Metazoa; phylum Chordata; class Aves; order Passeriformes; family Menuridae; genus Atrichornis; species Atrichornis clamosus. Next base: position 105,720 of record WBMZ01013552.1, on the reverse strand, counting down.
ACTGGGTCCAGCCAATCCCTTCTGGAGGGTGGCTGGTCAGTGAACCAATGACCTTATGTTAGTCCAGCATGCTAAGGTATATAAGCACCTTTGTAAATATAATAAAGAGGTCGGTTTGCATCTACATAAGGCCGTCCGTGTCGTTGGTGTCCGGGCTCGCTAGCGACGCCATCCTATCAAATTTCACATTTCTCAGATGCAATCTTTCCCTTGTTTTTTTTAAGTTGTGGCACCACTGGTACTTGTCTGGTCCAATGACTCTGCATCTTGATGAAAGAAACTGTAAACAAGTGACAAAAAGGCCATTTTTTAAGTCTTACTGTGTTTTGTTTTATTCATTTTGTTGTGGAGAATGTATCTAATCAATAACCGATATAGAACTATGTAGATTAATGCTAAATTTTTTATTCCTGTTCACACTTAGCTTTCCTAATCATATCACAGGGAGCAATCATGATTATTGCTTGAAATGAGGGAAATACCTTCCTGAACAGTAAAATCTGAAGTGCCTCTGAGATTACAAATTCATGCCAAAAAATGTTCGTCATTTTCAGAAACTCGGTTTAGAGTTTTCATGTCACTTCCTTTTAATACTTTCTTAACAGTGTAGTAAAAGTGGACCCCCAACAGAATGAACCATTCTATGATGTTGTTGCTATTGTGGATCCATTGACAAGAGAAGCACAGAAGATGACTCATTTATTGATTGTAAGATGGTGGTCATTTCTTTTAGTTCGCATATTTGTAGATCAGTTTTTATTAAACTTATTCTAATTTCCATGTATAGTGTAGCAAAAGGGTAAATGAAATTTGGTTTATTTTTTTTTCCTTTTAAATATTTGTTTAGTTATTTTAATTCATAAAAAAGTTGGGGATGACCTAATTCATCATTGTGAGTACCTTACATGCAAGTAAAATTCAGATGCTCCATGCACCAGTCCTCTTAAAAGTGAGTCCACAAGTGTGCTTTATAGTCCATAGAAGGAAAGGGGGAGATTGTCTACATAACTTTTTGCATCTCAGAATCTTAAGAGGTATATGCTTCTTTCCATTAAATCAGATCACCTTAGTTTTCCAAGGTACCTAAATGAGGTGGTCTAAATTTCACCTGTAATATCATCTTAAGAAGATTGGACCATAAACCTTTCAGCTCTTGGAGGGATATTTCTCAGTTGATTAATGTTACCAGGTATATCTAGATAGTCTTCTATTGTGTGTAGCTATTGATCTTCTAAAGAGAAACTGTCCTAAAAACATAGCCGCAAAAATTATTTTCTTTTTTAAGCTACTGCAGAATATCACTCTGTCTCAGGTTCCTTTATAGTTTCCCATAAAAATGTAAATTTTGTCTTCACTTTATGGTCTGTTAAAATTCTAAAGCCTGAATTTCTGCTGCATCCTATTTTATCTTTTTTTTTCTTTAGTAATTATGCAAGTTTCATAAATTCTTAAATTGCTTTTTCCCCTCCCATTTTCTTACCCTTTTATATCACATGTTGAAGCATCCACTCACTCTTCATATGCGAAGTAAAGTAATATATTTTTAAAAATTCATTAAAATTCTGGTATTTCAAGGCTCTGAAATGCTAGCTTTTCTCTAGAACCAGATCTTTCACGTCACCATTCTCAGTTAAAACGCAAGCTTGATATTGCCAAGTGAAAATATTCTCATGTTGAAATTGACTGGAAACTCTCCATTTAGCCAAAAGTTCATATTATGAGTATAAATCACATCAGGGACCTCGTAGCCTCGAGGCAGAAGCCTCCATTGCTCCGAGCTCAACAGGCTCCCTCCTGCACGCCTGGGCAAATGACTCCCGTGGTGTACCAAGCTGTTCAGCTGTTGCAGATCCTGCTTGATTCACAGGAGCTCTAGCTTTGTTCAAGAAGCCAGCCCTCAGGGCAGAGTAATGAAATGCTGTAGAAAGTAAACAGATCCAGAAATATTTTAATATAGATGAAACTTCTTAATAATACCTTTTTAAAATGGAAAACTAACAGGAAAATTGTATATTAGAATACATATATATTATTATCTGGAAAGCCACAACCTGCTGCTGCAGCGACAAAACAGATACACACATACAGCAGGCCCTAAACTCACAGTTCCTAAATGGATGCCTTTCTGATTAGCTTACTATGTATATAGGTGATTTAAATACTGTAAATGTCAATCTCTCAAATATATTTATATTTTAAGGCTCTAACATAATTGGATTAGAGCCAAGTATATTGGGTTGGTGACTCCTCATGGTGCAAAAGTGGTTTGGTAACTACCATGGCAAAAGACGTGATTCTTGCCTCAGTTTGGGTTGAGTAAGTCCGTGTCATGACTGCGGGTTTTTCACACTGGTAAAACTACACTATTATATTACTTTGTGTCACTTAATAGGCACTTCAAAGATACCTGCTGGTAATTTTTTTTAAAATGCAAGCAAAAAGTTACCCATATAGAGTGAAATTGAAATTGAGAAATACGTAAATAGCTATAGGTAGACTGTAATCTAAACTTTACTGCTTACTCTGAGAAACTGGCAATTTCAGGGTAGAGGCAAGGTATGAATGAGAGCTCAGTCAAGGCTTCTTTCTGTTCTTAAAATATATATACTGGATTGTATCATAAGAACTGCTCTATATCCTCTCCAGGCTGAGGCAGGTAGCACTTTCCATACCTGTGTTTTCCCTCTTTCAAAAAGTTACAGACTTCAGCATGAGGTAGTTCCAGACAAGGCAGTCGCTGTCTACAGTAAATATTTAAATACCAGCCATAACTTTACCATGGTTGGACCACATAAGTTCTCAGCAGAATATATGGAACAGCTAACTAATCCTGAAGCTGTGAAGGTGGTCTGTAGGATGGTGTGAAAAAAGTAGAAATTGCTTCAGCTAAAATGGAGGACAAAATTGAAGAGTTGTAGTGTTTTTTCCTCATGGTTCACCAAAAACAGCTGAAAAATTATTATATATACTCTTAAGATGATCTACCTTTTTTTTAATTTTCCCATAAGTATCAAATAATTAAAAAATGTGTAAAGTCACTCTCCTGTCTCCTCCTATTTTTTCCTGTCACTTATTTTTTTGTTTGTTCATTCTGTCTTCAGAAAGAAATTGTTATTCTACCCCTAAGGTAAAAGGAATCCCTGAAGGAGGCCCTTTTGATAATCTAGTCTGATCTTCCATAGGGCTCATAGGACTTCTTTTTATCAATTAGTATTTGAAGTAGAAATAATTTTTTACTCAATACCTAATTTAAATATTATCAAGCAGTTGAGTACAGACTAGAGCTCCTACTGAGTTTTCCAGTGCCTAATTAACCTGACTGTTAAACTCAGACTTGGAATTACAGATTTTTATTTAGATCCGTACTGTAAGCATTCTTGTTCTCATCATTTTGCCAGTGCTGTTGAAGATTCTATTATAAGTTTGTTGTCAGTGTAGATGCTTCATATTATGGTAAAGTTCACAAACAGTTCCAAGTGATTGGTTGAATAATCATGGTTTACTGAGTTAATGCTCTTCAGATGAGTTGTGGTCGCTCAAGTAATTGTTTTGCAAATGACTGCACATGCACAATAAAACTAGCTCTTGAATAATTTTCAGGCCTAGCAAACTGAAATAATTCAGCCATGTTTTACAGTGCTCCCTGAATTAAATTTCCATGCTCTTTGAATTTTCTTATTTAAAGTAAACAGACTGAACTCTTCTAATGTCCTCTAAAAGAGTCTTCCCAATCTTGTCACCATTTTCATGTGTTGACTTGAATGTCCTGGTTTTTGGTGTCCTCAGAAGCCCTAAATAACAGAACCAAATTCAGTGTTCCAGAGATTGCATTTTTGAAAACACAGAGATAATGCGTTATCGTCTTATTTGTCATTTCCTATTTAAATTCCTTTGAAATGTTAATTAAGAGTGGCATTATTCTTTTGGCTACTATACTAAATTTTGTGGTCAGCTGATGAATTGGGGTGATACCTCAGCCTTTTGCAATATCATTTCATTCTACACACAAAAACCTATCAATGCAGATTGCTGAAGTATCATTCTTGCTAATGGGATGTGGGTTTTGTGTTCTTTGAAGGTGAAGTCCAATACGGGTTTATATCATGCTTTTTGTTTTGCATGATAGATAGATACCTGAGTCACTTTGACCTCTGTTTTGATTTTGGTGGTCTTAAACTTAGGTCATGTAATGCTTTCCCTTCTTAAGCTTCCAGTGCTGTTAGGTTCTCATTTCCTGCTTCTTTACTTGTTCACACAAATATGCTATTCCCTAGACTTTATTTTTTCTTCAGTAATTTTTCGGTGATGGTATTCAGGTGACACAAAGGATGAAAATGAGAAACTAGGAATAGGACACATCCCTAGGGCCGAGTAAAGTTGCAGCATTGTAATAAAGAATGTGGGTAAGCCATGGGTTGAACTAAGAAAAAATAGTTATAATGAAAGAGAGATGTAATGATGACCACTGTCTTGCTTTGTTCCCAATTTATTTGCCATTATAGTAATTTTAGATATTTGCCTTACTGTTATTAGTATTTTAACTTAGCTTTTATATCTTACTGACTTTTCCAGTATCCATAAATGCAGACACAGCTGCTTTATGCTTTGTATCAGAAACCACAGAAATTCAGGGAACTTGGTAAAAGTTTTTATGAGTGCTTTAAAGAAATTAATAACCTTGTTAGCTTTAAGCAAAACAGGTTGCTCACAAAAATAAGAAAAATATACTGTCCTCTTATTATTATAACAGCATCCAGAACATTCGTATTTTAGAAATGAAAAAATGAAGAAACTCAGAGGGGAAAAAAGTAGAAATGTATTAACTTACCAAAACGTTTTAAAGTTAATTGAATGGTTTAGTACATTGTTAGTCTATTGTTGATACGTAAAATTATTAGTAAGTATTAAAATAATTCTGAGCTTTACTATATTCAACCATCTTCTGTATACAACTATTTCAGTAAGAGAGAAAGTAATTGCTTTAGGGTTGGTTATTGAATAAAAGGCATGTGTTGTACTTAGAGACCTTCAAGTCTTTTAAAATCTTCTAGAAAACACGATGTAAGAGAGGGGGTAATATAATTTACTCAAGCATTGGAAATTGGGATAGCTGCTCTTTAAAAAAACTGTGTCAGTAGGAGAAAACATTAATATTTTGACTCTCAAGAATATCATGTGCTAAATCATGCAGTTTTAGAAAAGGTCATATCTTTATTTGGAATATCTGACAATATCCTTTAATATACAGATATATTTAGATCTTTTAAAAGTTTGAGATTTCTGATGAAATTTGAGAAATGGCAGGATGTCACAAGGGTAACTTCGGCTTATTTTCAAAGTTTGGTGATTACCAAGAACCAGTTTTTACAGAGATTTTTTTTCTGTAGGTACTCAAGGACATTATCAATATGAAGCTCAGGTTATTTTTGAACTGCAAATCTAAGCTGTCCGAAGTGCCACTGAAGAGGTAAGTAGTTCATAGCTTTTCGTGCTCAGTTGGGAAAAACAGCCTTAACAGTGCATATTCCCTTTAAAAATAAACATTGCTTTGTTTTTCTGTGTTCTTTTTGTTGATTCATTTTCCACTGAAAGCAGTTTGCACTTGTCTAGAGAAAAGTTCTTGTTCTGAGGTGTCAAGCATGGTATCATGGGAAGTGATCTAGTCCATCAAGACCTTAAAGAAATCAGTGGAGTGTGTTGTGAAGTGAATATGCCTGTGAAAACTTGCAGAGGGAGACTGTCTGCCTAACTTGGTCTTTGGGCTTTGCAGCCCACTGTCTGTGTAATGAATTTTACAGATTCAGTACTCTTAAGAATGAAATTCATCTGAATAAATGTATGGTCTGCATTTTGAGACCTGTTATATTTCATGAAGAATATTATACCCTGAATGTACCTCCCATAAATGGAAGTTTCTTGTATCTGTTTGTAAAGAACAGGGTTCATTAATTCAGTGGTAGACATTTACACTGAAATTAATTCCCCAGAGAGGATTCCTTTTCCTCTAAGAGAAATGTTTAAGCACAGCCATGTCCTTGGCAGGTATTTTTACCTGTATTACTAATTACCTATGAGAGAGCCTGGTGAGAGTCCCTGTCCTTTAGCCACTGCCCTTTTAAAGCTGGGCACTGTGCAGGCGGTAGTGCCTGGTTATTTCCTTGTGCTTGGGAGAACTTTTACTGTGGAATGAAAGGGGTAAGAGCTGGAGAGGAATAGGGAGACCGTACCTTTTCTCTGCTCTTTGTTGCTGCTAGTGACAGGAGCTGTTCTCAAACACTCTTTTCTTCCAGTAGAGATTAGTCCTTGTGCAGTGATACAGATTCTGAGACTCCAAGACTGCTCACAGCCAAGATGTCTAGATGCACCTCTTGTGTATTCACCTTCACAGTCTTTAGAATGCTAATGGAAAATAGGCACTCCCACAGCAAAATTACCAAAAGCAAATAGGTCTGTGTTCATCTGCCAGCCCACCTGAGATACTGTAGGTATTGTCTGATGGTATTCCAAAATAATAGGGAGTATTTTGCCTCCAAACATCATTAATTTGGTAAATATTCACCATACTTGAAAGTATTTTAGAAGATCTTCATGTTTAGAACTTTTTGCTTCAGTAAAAGTTGGGATTTTTTCACACTTCTTTTTCAACAGCTTCTATCGTTTTGTTCTGGAACCAGAATTAACTTACGGAATCAACAAGCACCTTCCCTCTGGACCTGTGGCAAAATTCCTAGAATTGCCAGAATCACCTCTTTTGACTCTAAACATGATCACTCCTGAAAGCTGGTTGGTTGAAGCAGTGAACAGTTCCTGTGATCTCGATAACATTCATTTGCAGGAAGTAAGTAGTCGTTTGTAAGCACTGTAAGACTTGTGTTGGGTCTTCTACTTGAAGAGGGAAATGGAAGTATTTTTTTGTGTCTGTTCTCCAGAAATATTTTCTTCAATAATTGATTATTTAGCCAATATTTTACCATTCTGTTGTCATCATCTTTTTCTCATTTTTGCTCTTAGAAAAAAAAGGCTTGTCTTATAGAAAATCAATTAAATAGAAAAATTCAGAATTCAAAGTACAAGTTAAAGCAATTTACCTGCCACATTGAACTTTATGTTTACAGAAATACTATATTTCAGATAAAAGTAAAGTAATGAAAGGATTCTTTGTGTTTCCTAGCTCTTGTTTATTTTTTTATATATTTTTGGTAGTAATAGGATTAACCTAGGTAAATCTTCATGTAAACTTGAATATACAACTGTTTATTAATGTAGCTTAAAATGTATCTGGCCCTCTTTTAGTGCACAGTTCTTTTAATTGTTTTTTAATTATACTTTGGGGATTATACTATGAGGGATTCCTCATCTTCAAAGTCATTAGATTTTTTCAGTCAATAAGCTTGTGAAAAATATTGAGGGTGTTTGATTGACCAAAGCTGTGTATTTGGAAGATACATTGTGAAAATAAAAGTTGAGATTTGCCTTACCGAAGCAGAGAGTTGCCTCAGCTTCCTCAACAGTCAGTGGAGAGAAGGTCCCTCCAGAAAGTGGTCCTTCCTCTACTTGGATACCTGTTTTATAACTGAGTGAAGTTCCTTCTGGATGGACCTTTCTGGGGGGTTTTTTGACAGTTGAATTAAGTTGAGGTAAATCACACACAACTTGTTCTTCACTGTAATATGTTGCTTTTCCCGCATATTTAAATGACATAATTTATTGATGAAGTGTTCCTTCCATAGATAAAAGGAGCAGTTATAGCAGAATATGAACTGGAATATATATTGCTTGAGGGGCATTGCTTTGATGTGACGACTGGACAACCTCCTCGAGGGTTACAGTTCACTCTGGGCACAAAGAATAATCCTGTCATGGTTGATACCATTGTGATGGCCAACCTCGTAAGTATTAAGTGCAGGAATAGTCATTACAATTGCACACTCCTTGTGAGAATTCTTTATGAGCATCTCGTTTTTTCAGTCCATTTCTCTGTGTTGAAGGGTTAGTAATGCTTACAGTAACAGGCACATCCTGGAGTTGAGACCATCTCCAATTTGCTGAACTTTCCCCCCACTCCTCTTCTGATCCAGTATAGGTTTGAATATAGCCTAATTTTAGACTCTTACTTGAAGTGCCTAAACTGGAAGCTTAATTGCCTCTAAGAGATGGTAGGAGGTAGTAATAGTCAGATGGAGATTCCACTGACAATTGTAAGGTATGGTTCACAGTCTGATTAAAATAACCCTTTTTGTTACACAATGAGCCAGGCAAAAGAAGGCTCCTATTTTAGATGCTTCAGCTAAGTGCTGAGAATTTCTGTGGGACAAGCCCACCCCTGAGAACTCCTCTCATCATGCAAAGTAATTATTTTTCATTTTGACAGTCTGTAGAGCAGAAGACCATGTGATTTCTGAAGTGAAAGATTTATTTGCATTGGCTAAGGGAATTTGATAGGAAAGGATTTTGATGAATAAGACCTCTTACCTGTCTGCTGTTCTCTGTAAATACTGTATCATAAGGAATGAAACACTTAATAAACTGTGAGTCTTTGATTTTTTACACAAGTACTGGATATGGTCTCAACAGTAGATGATGTTTGGCATGATGAAACTTTTAACAATTCTTCACATTTCAAAGCCTGCCCTGTCTGACTTTAACGTAGTGATAGCTGTTTGCAGTGTTTGTAAAACGGGAAGGAACTGTGTTGACTTGGAAAGTTGTTCCAGACAAAAATTTTGAGTTTCAAAGAAGCTTTTCAGTTTAGGGTCAGTTCAATAATTTTTTTCTTTACTGCTTGCTTACTTGCTGTCCTTGGTGGAGTTTTTGTACTCACCTCAAGTTCATCTAGAAACAAATGGCACACTGAAAGGCATTAATATGGACATACAGGAAAGATGATGGTTGTTGCATCCCTGAACGTTTCTCAGGGCTAGTATAAATGTTGGATAATTGATTTTTGTATATGTGGATAGTTGAGTCTGAATTGCAAACAGAACAAGTGCCTGTCTTTTTTTCACAGGGGTATTTTCAGCTGAAAGCAAATCCAGGTGCTTGGACACTGAGATTGCGTAAAGGAAGATCTGAAGAGATTTATCAGGTTTTTTCGTAAGTATTACTCCATCAGTTGGAAACAAACTTATAAATGAATCTGGAAGTGCAACATATTTTGAAGGGGTCTGACAATACTGAGGGAAAATGAGCAAAAATAGGCTAAGGCACAAATGATGATTTAAAGTTTGTAAGAGATACTTCATTTCCTTATACTGTTAGTTGTTATTTGATGGCTTCATGTTGTTTTTGAAGGCATTTGACTATGTTAATGCATAGTAAACCTGAGCTGCTCAGCTAGACTAGGTGCTGGCAAAGTCTCTTACTATACAGTTACACAGCTGCCAGACACTTGCCCTGTCAGGTTATGCATGGTTCGCATCATCATGCTCCAAATTCTGTAGAAATGTCACACATGGTTTTGTTGATTAATATTTTGGCATTTCCAATATACTTAACATGTAATTGCAAGAATATGTCCACTGGAGCATTGCTCTCCAGAAAGGTCTTGATCAGCTGGAGGAAGTACCATGAATTTCCCTCTCATAATTTCTTTTAGCCCTAAGGGTGCCTCTGAATGCAGCGTTATTTATAGCTGGCATCTTTTTTTAACAGGAAAATTATATTAATTTCAGTTCTAGACTTTTTTCTTCAATTAATTCTCAGTGTTTGTTAGTTGTCTAAGTGGTCTAAGAATCACTGTGGTTACACCTTTACCTTAGGATATAAAAGCATCCTTCATTTTGAGACCCTGGCTGCATGTTGGCTGTGCCACGTTTCCTTCTCTTGGGAGAAACCCCTGTATGTGGAAAGAAAGTTGTACTCCCATAACTGGCATTTAGTTGACATCTCTATGGCTTCTAGATCTGTAATTTCTATGGTTGATTTTCATACAAAGGAACATATGCCCACCATCATTGCAAATATTCCTTGGAAGAATCACCTTTTTCTCATGTTATAGGTAACAGCACAGATCTGTAGCATACAAGAGCTTCCTCTTGAAGTTTTAGATCTAATTCCTTCTAGAGGAGCAGCGTTGTTTTATTTTATTTCAGCTTCAGTTCTTCCTTCTTTTTTTGTTTACTTTTTTTCCCTTTATCTATCTCCTCCCTCAATGTAATTCAGTGGCTTGAAACTTCTTATAAAGTATTTATTATTACTTGCAGCTCAGGAATACATAGTTCCCTATGTTGTTATTCATCAGCTGCTATTAAAAAATAAAAAACTTGATGATCCTCTCTGCCATTTTAAATATTTAGTTAATACATCAATTTCAGCGTTACAGGGAGAAATGTTAACGGGATATTGGATTCATTCTATTTGTTTGCAATTTTCAGTTTATTTTTTTCCAGAAACCACTTACAATCTGTTAAAAAAGCAGAAAAACCTAGTCCTTGCCCTAAGAGGTTCACTTATTCTCTACCAACTGTAGCTGTAGCATTCGTCTAATTTAACGTTCAATTCTTAAGAAATATAAAGTGATTTGTATAAGATAGCATGGTTTAAAAAAGTAATGTAAGGAGGTGTGGTTAAGTAATGAAACAAAATGAAACAAAACCACTCTACATTATAGGCTGAATCAGAGGAAATTTAAATAATCTGCTGGGTTTTTTGCTGATTTTCCCTAAGTAATATGAATGGGCTTAATTGAACTCAGCTGAGTTAGGGAAACTAATACTTCATGAGCAATCTAAACATTACCGTTTATTTAATTTAATTACTACAAGCTATAGACTTAGAGTACAACAGGAAAAGTATGTCTGGGGGGCTGTACCAGGATCTTTGTTATTTCTCTTACAGTATTAATGGTTTGAAGTTGCTATCAGAACTCAGGCAACTGTTTAATAGGATGGAATTTTGCCAAGAGTTATTGCAAGTATGTTCTCCATCCTTATATATTAGTTATACCCTCTCCTGTTGAACTGTGAGATGAACCTGTTTTCTATGAGGTACAGGTGTGTATATTATAAAAGGAGGTTTAGGAGAAATAGGATTTTGATGTTAGACATGTTCTATATTTTGATATTTACCTTAGTTGCTTTTCATAGTTAGTTGGGAGTAATTTATTTTTACTTTGTGTAAATACACAATGTTTGAAAAAAGCTACCTCTTCATGAACACTGCTTCTAACAAGGATCATTATTTTGATTCAGTCAGGCTTGTAAATCAATTTGTTATTAATAAATTACTATGCATATTAGGAAAATGAAAATCGTTGTACTCAGCAATGGTCTGAGCACTGCTTATTATTGGAACTTTGATTCTGTGATGTTGGTAGTAAAACAAGTAGGTATTACAAGATAAGACTGCAGAAAATAGTTTATAGCTAAAGATCTATATAAAATCCTGCTGAATATTTCATTTTTTAAAAAGGCAAGTAGATATAGTTTATTATATATTGATGTCATACAGACTGCTTAGCTGAAAGTTATATCTTTTGTAATTTGGGCAAGGAGTTTTTTATTTATTTTTTGGGTTTGAGATTTTAAAGGATCTCCATTTGTTGAACCTCAATGCTTTTGTTCCCAATATGGAAAATAATACTTTGTATTATATTGATACTTATTTGTATTTATATTAAAAGCATCTGAGTGTTTTGAAATATATTAAAGTTGTGACATAGTCTGTTAGACATATTTAGCTTTTTACAACAATTATATAACAATAAAGTAGCTATTGTTACATATGTAAGAGTGCTGTCAGTATGCAAGACATTTTGCTTGGATTTAAAAAGGTTGTTCATAGTGGGACAGAAATTCATCAAACTGAGTTCTGTGCAGTGTAAAACAGTTGGCACTCAGTGAAGATGGAGCCCACAGTAAGGGATCCATGAAAGATTTAGGGAGACAAAGAAATGTTGAATTTACATCCCAACCAAACACTTGGAGAATATTGTAAAGACTTTGGAAAATCCTCTTTATCAGCAGAGCAGCAGAGCTACCTACAGAATTCATAGCATAGGGATTTTGAGGTAACTGAATAATGGAGAAAATTTTGATTGTGAAAAAAAACCTGAGGACAAAAATGGGAACACCAGGCCAGCTGCTGCCATCAGCAGTTTGTGTTTGGATCTTATTTTACTGTTTTAGAACCTTTTTAGTGGCACACTTTATTTAAGATGGAGATCTCTGCTTGCTGAGTACTGTACATCCCTGTGATTAAAAAGCTGTTATTGGCTGGGTGTGCATATACACAATATTGTAGAAGTGTGAAAATAAAACTAAAACAGAGTAAAAAAGTTCAGATAATACTGAACATTGTTTTGTGCAAGGATAAGCCATCTCTATGAAACTTAGTGATTATAGGCACATTTTCAAAAATTACTAAATAGAAAATTCAGATGAGTGTGTAAATCCTGTAATTTTTAGGTAAGTGGTATGATACACATTGAAACAAGATTTAAATATTTCTGTTTTCTAGGGGAAGAAAAATGAAGCCTAAGGGGTAGCAGATTACTTCTTAAACTCATTTTTGGAATATGTAGCTTTAGCAAAAGGAACCCACATAAAGCTGTTGAAAGAAAGAAAGGATTGAAGGAAAAATATATGGGCTCTTGAGGTATAAAAGCTAGAAAATGTGAGAATTATGATGTTATACTGTATCACAGAGGGACAGCAACATTTGTCATATTAGCTACTCGGTGGACTGCAGTGCGGTTTTGAGATGCCAGAATGGCTTTAAACTGATGTCCAGAAGGGCAAAAGTCCATGTAGTTCTTGCACAGCCATGTCTTCAGGGGTACAGTTTCCAAAACCAACCAGTTGAAAGCCAATCTTTACTATCTCAGCACTGTGATGAACCTTTCCCTATTCTTTTTTAAGCAGATTTATTTTAAAAGTCCGTTCAATGCCATCACACAGCAACTTCTAAGGTGTTTTCCTTGTTTGAAATCTGAATTGTTGTTTAATATTTGAATGTAATATATATTTCTATAATATATAATAATGTATTTAGATCTAGGTTGCTGCATTTTTCAATTGGTTGGTGAATTTCCTGTGAAAATCCAAATTAAAAAGTGAAGGCTACCGCTGTGGACAAAGTCCAGTGATGAATGAAACTCAGAAAGTTTTTGAAATTAGAATTAGGTGCAAGTGAAGACATTTGTTTCTATAAATACCGGCAGTTCTAAATGTTCTTCTCTAATTAAACCCAAGTAACAATGCATGTTTTAATGAGACAGGGCATTTGTATGGGTTTTTTCTCCTCACAGCCATGAAGGAACAGATTCTGTAGCTGACCTGAAAGACGTTATTGTGGTGTTAAACAACTTCAGAAGCAAAATTATCAAAGTTCAAGTATGTATGCAGTGTTTCCTTATATGAAATGTGACTTACGCTTACGTGTCTCAGACTATATTTAATTGAAAGATGTATACTGAAATATATAATTTAGATTTTGTATAATTAAAGAGAAGGATGTGCAAATTAATGTGGTTAATTTGATCCAATCAGGTTATACTAATTGTGTGGGAGATTGTCAAATAGCTGTTAAACATAGATAACATTTATCTCATCTAGCTCAAGGTGCCCAAGAGTGTGGTCTAGGTGACTTAAATTCCCTCTCCGCTTAGCGGAATGAGATGGAGAGTCCAAACGACTGCTCATCCCAGCTCATATGTGTATTTAAACCAAGAGGATGACCACCTCTTGAGACATCCATTTCTCTCCAGTGACTGGGGGGGGATTTTGCACAAAATCCAGATACCAGTTAAAATTAGGTATGTTGAATTTTACCCTAAGCTACCAAATTTGTGTAAATGAAATTAAGTTACTTTCATTAGATGTATGAAAAAAAGCTAATGAAGCACCAATTATTTTGTGGAGAAAGATCCTCATAGTATTATATGCTTTCTATTATTTTGTAAGTAGTATTATGTGTAGGTGTCCTTGGTACATTGTATCCTCATTTCAGACATTGAGAAGGAGAGAGCAATGTAAACATAAGTACAAGAGGAATTTTTAAAACCGCAGGTATGAGTCTCTTCCCCAGTCCCGTAACAGAAAGTTTCCAGAGAAAATGTGTAGAACTCTGCAGCATGATGAGTCTGTCTTTAAACCACAGACAATGGGCAAAAGGGTGCCTAATTTTCCTATTTTGAGTCAAAATAGGAAAGCTATTCTATGTGAAAGATAGTATGTATGAAGTTTAGAACTAGAATATGTAAGCTCTGTCATTCTAGAGTTGAACTCTAGAATCAGTTCAGTGATGTGTAGGATGGGCCTTTAGGAGCATTAGCTGAGAAGACCCATGATACAGTGTGAACAGAAACCTGTGAGCAGGAGCTTGACAATAGACACGTGTGAAATGGATAAGATTAGAATTGAGTATGTTCAGACATTTAGGGTTTAAGAAGCTGTTGGGTTTTCAAAAGCAATTAGGTTTCTTTTAATCAAAAAAATTAAGGTAGCAAATGAAATTAATATTGGGCCTTTATTAAGCAGCTGGATAAGACAGCAGAAATTGCTTGAGTTGGATGGAAGAGCTTGTGTTTCAATGACAAATTTGTCACTTTATCCTTGTGAAGGGCTTATGAGAATGACAGTTTCCTCTCAGGTAAGTTCCCTTGTGTGGTGCTGTATTTCTGCCAGCTAATGGCTGGATCACAAACTCACGAGGGAAGAAAATGAGATCAAATTCCCCACACTTGTAGTTACTGTTTGCATAAAGAAGTACAGAGGGCTTGAACAGGCTGGTTGATCACCATACTTAGTGATTTTATCCAGGAAGTACACCATAGTTAGAAATCACAACTGAAGTAGTAATTACTATCAACTAGCTTCCCAAGTTACACAAATACATATATTTTACTGACTAGGTACAGAAAAAGCCTGATAAAGTGAATGAAGATCTCCTTACAGATGGAACAACAGGAAAAAAAGGAAACCTGGAATCAGTTACAAGGTAATGCATAATTTGCTTCTCCTTCAACTGTTCCAGGACATCTTTATTATTACTCATAGCAAGCAAATTTTATTACTTGATAGTGATACATATGTGTAAAGAGGCTCGCCAAGGGATTTATAATGGAAATGAAATGGAGGAAAGACAAGATAAAATTTCTTGTATATCTCCTTTTTTATTCCCTTTTTAATATCTCCTTTGCATTTCCAGTTCCTCTTCTTTTTCCTCTTTGGCATTTTTTTTATTTGTTGTGGCAGGGAATCATCTCAATGTGAAAATCTCAGCCAGTTATGTGGTGCTCAGGTATATAAAACTGAACATCAAAATTGACTAGATTCAGAAGCCCTCCCAGACTACTGTACTACAACTCTCAAAAATGTCTTCCCTTGGACCCACATTGCAGCACAAAGGTGCCTCTTCTGCAGAGTGGTGTTAGTTGAAGGGATATTTCATTGTTTTCAAGCTTTCCACTTCTAATTGGCTGCATCAAAGGATGTATGTGCAGTGATCAAAATCTTAGCCTCCTCTGAGAAGGTAAGGCCAGAGATTTCAACCTTCCAGGTCTTGCCTTTTATCCCAGTGGGTTGGTTCATCAACACTCATCAGGCTCAGAGCTTGGCTGGGCCATGGAAGCCCCTCACTCAGTGGAGTTTATTTGCCCTTCCCATTCAGGGTTGTGGCTCACGGGCATGATTTGAGGCTGACTGTCTGTCAGCCTCTTGCCATCTTGGAACTTGTCAGGTACCCTTCCTTTTTGTTAGCCCAGAATGAAAAAAATACCCGCCAGCACACTGCTCATTACCACGTGCTCTGACGCGGCACATGTGCATACCACGTTGTCCAAGTCCTTTCATAACTGAGCTGCCCTTTTCCAATTGACTGCTTTTCCCACATGACCTTACAGGTCAATCCTGCAAGCTTGTTCAGTTTGGAAGATTTCTGCTTCCTGTGAAACTTTGCATAATCAGTGTTTTCAAGATCTTTGCATCAAACCCTGATTCTCTTTTTTCACACGTGATGGTTGCATTATGAAGAGCTTGACATTCTCTCAGTCCTGCTATCACTAAGTCTAAGACACGGGATGAAAAGTCAGGAAGAAAGCAGATAGACTGCTTGGGACTGTGAACTGCAGTCTGTTTAGCCTGTGAGAGTTCAGTGCTATTGAGAGGCTGTCTGCTTTGAAGATGCCACACCATGCAGACAATGCCACTCCACTGATGTCCCTTTCTTTCACCATGTCTGGGTGAAAAGGATGTGGGTTTCTCAAAAGATTATTCACACCTCTTAAACACATGGAAGTCTCTCAGCTCTTTCTGAGATTTCAGCTTTGTGTAGTGGGTGGTTTTAATTCTTTTGAGTAACTTGGAGATCTGAGACTTGTCTCATTTCTTTTTAAAGATTACTAGGGATACTTATTTTTACACTTTCTAAAGGATACTTTCAGAAGGGATATAACCCGAAGAAAAGGTAATAGGAGTGACTCATGCAATCTAAGAGTGTGAGGAATGACTCACCTCACAGAAAATACTGTTGAGGTGAACTTCAACAATATCAAGCCATACTGTAACCACCCTGGCTAAGGCAGCCTCTGCAGTGCCTGAGGGACACTGCAGCCACTGTCCCGTGGCTGTGTGTGCTGAAAGGCACGTGGTTAAAAACCAGTCCTATTGAAAACAGGCAAAGAATGCTGTGCAGCAGAAACAGAAATTCCGTGTACAACATACCTCAAACATATGGGTTAGGTTATAGGGAGAGGAATTGGATTAATTTAAGGAACAATTTAGCAAGTGTTACAAAAAACACTGAGGAAATCCCATCAGCACAGACCACTGAATGTTATGAGAGTATTCTTGGAAATGCTACAACTCCTCAGGTTTCTCGTTTGCTGTTGGAGTGGTGCTGGGTGAAATATGTGATTTGGCCTCGTGTGGCCATCTTTTTATTATGCTCAGTCTGTATTTTAGAGGATATATTCAGTTTAACCACCTGTGGGGCTGTGCAGACATCCTTCACCTCCGGAATCTGCTTTGGTTGTTCTGCTGTAGAATGCATGTGGATGAAGCTTGGAAAATAACTGTTTCTGATTTTAAAAGTTACTGGTCTTAAGATATTCTTCCAGATACCATTTCTGATTTTTATTTTTTTATTTTTTTTTTTTTACATTGATGAAAAATGGAATTCTTGTCAAATTTGGGCTCTGTTTATTTGAAAATCCTGAAGACTGCAGTAGTGGCACTGTTTGTCCTGAGTGACGGGGTATGACATGTTGCTCCCGAAAGATTTTGGTATCATAGGCATGTGCAGTGGGAGTAGAATGTGGATTTGCTTGCTGTAGGATGTATATTTCTTTTGTGTGTGTTCTTATTTTTGATTCTTTATGACCTTAATGATAATTTAGTAGGATTTTTTTTTTCTGCTGAATGTTTACTTTATGTAATTATTTATAATAATTCTTAGATTCTCAGAAGAAATACCA
The DNA here is from genome assembly GCA_013400975.1 of Atrichornis clamosus. Classification (NCBI taxonomy): domain Eukaryota; kingdom Metazoa; phylum Chordata; class Aves; order Passeriformes; family Menuridae; genus Atrichornis; species Atrichornis clamosus. Next base: position 88,307 of record WBMZ01013552.1, on the reverse strand, counting down.
ACAGATGAGAAGGAAAAGAAAAGTGATATTCTGAACATTTTTTCTGTTGCTTCAGGACATTTATATGAGCGTTTTTTAAGGTAAGGAAAGGTAAAAGGGCAAATAAGAATTTCATAGCAATACTCTAAATTGTCTGAGTAAAACTAAGCAGCTTAAAGAAACTGACTTCTAAAACAACATCTAAGAAATAAATTTTCAAAATATAGAAAAGTTGTATAAAGCAAGGACTAAATTAATCTTTAATAACAAAGTTATTCAGCATATAGGTGTTCAAAAATACCAATATTCTTGGAAGGCAGAAAAATGTCCTCCATGTCTTTCGTGTGTGAAGTACAAATACAAAAGATGAAGTTAAGCCTCTCAGTATAAGGATATAACAGGAGTAACTTCATTAGAGTTGTATCTATTTGTGTTTAGTCCCAAACTATGGCCTTACTTATCTCAGTGTTCTTGCAATAAGCAATGATAACTTTTAAGGAATTCTGACAGCATTGCCTAATCTGTTCACAACCAACCCTGTTACTTTTCTGATTTGGGTACCTGTGTACAGGTGTCAGATTTAGTGATTTGATTGCTGAGTATCTGATGAAGGTTGAGCATTGCATTTCTTTCCTTCAACCTGCAACAGCCTTCATAAAGGGAAGGACACAATTACTTTAAAGGAGAAAAAGTAATCTTAAAACATCCTACATGTTTCTTTGTCTCATTTTCAGGTTCATTATTTCTTGATTTTTTTAAGGCAGACTGGACCTCTTGTAAGGTTGTTTGGCATTGCTTATCTGTCTGGTTACACCAAACGAAGTCCACAATAGTGAAAAATAATTGGACCCAAAATAGTGATTCTTACAGTTACTAAAAATTTTCTGAAGAGGATCTAACTTGAATTATACTGTTTTCTTTTCAGCAACCTGTTAAACTCAACCAGTATATTCTAAAATAAATTACTTCAGTAGCCAAGTTAATATAAGGTATTACTCATTATTCTAATTTTGTCAGGCACCTCTCTTAGAATAAAACTAATTAATAGATCCACTTCTGAAATTGTCCCTTCTACTATTGCTTAGCCAATCTGGATCAAATAAGTCCATCTCAAAGCAGCCTTGAACACATGCTCCTTAAAGCTTTTAGTTAGAAATAGATAGAAAATCCTTCTTAAATTGGGCTAAAGAAAATTATACTTAAGGGTTTTAGTACTTTTTAAGTGCAGTTGAAATTTAATGACCTGTGTGTATTTGTTTGTTTATTATAGACTTATATTTCCACAGAATTATGATGCTTTCTGTCCTACGTCATACAAAAACACCAGTTAAATTTTGGTTTCTGAAAAACTACCTCTCCCCAACATTTAAGGTAGGAGAAAACTCTTCCTTTTATTTTTTCTTCTTTAAAATTTTAAGTAATTTTTTAAAATTATGATTGAGTAGTTATATAATTCAAATTACATTTTCACAGTGGAAAATGATCCCTGAATGGATTAAATACCAATAGTTTTTGAAGTGTTCTGTATAAGGTTCTTCTCTTCTGGAACACAAAGCCCAGCAATAAATTATAATAATTTGTTCTCTTCTGGTAGTCTCCAAGATCTTGCTTTTTTTATTGCTGTAGCTGAGGATGCTGCTAAAACTAAAGGAACATTTAAAAATAATAAATTGTGTAGTCAGTAAGGCCAACACAGCTGCAGCTGTGTTGCAGCATTCACTCTTTTTCCTTATGAGTCCTTGTGTGTGCCAGATATGTGCACCTAACAGTTTTTTGGTTCTTCTTCTAGGATGTAATTCCTCACATGGCTAAAAAGTATGGTTTCAAGTATGAGTTAGTACAGTACAAGTGGCCCCGCTGGCTTCATCAACAGACAGAAAAACAAAGAATTATCTGGGGCTACAAAATCCTTTTCTTGGATGTGCTTTTCCCTTTGGCTGTGGATAAAATAATATTTGTTGATGCTGACCAGGTAAGAAAAAACAATGGCATGTAACTGTATGAGGAGTTAATTTGGGCTGAAATTGATCCGGTTTCATTCTCTGTGGCCTTTTATTCAGATGTTGGCCTCGTAAGACTATTGCAGTTATACAAACAGAACCAGTGGTGCTGCAGAATGTAAAATGCAATAATTTCACTCATCTTCAGTCGTGTGGACATTAAGAATTTCACTGCACTGAGTTGTCCTAAATTGTCTGTGGTGCCAGGCACCTGGAGAGCTGTGTGTGGTCTTAAAGGTGCGCTCACTGAAAGCATGTTTAGTGATTCAGTCTCTGGGCTGATTGTGAGAGGACTTCTCCGCTGTGGAAGGAGCCTGAGGTGTTTTGGACCATTTAAACAGCTTCTAGATGGCTGAAATTTTTCAAGATTAATCCTGCTCTGTTTTAAATTTGTATGCAGTCTTTCATTCAGGGATGAATATTGTGTAATATACTGAAAGGCAAAATGCTGTCTCAGATGAGGCACTGACAAGTTTGTCACAAGGTTATTCAAAAACTCGGGACAAATACTGATGTATTTTGGTCCTTTTCCAAAGCTTGAGAATAAATTAAATTTAGGTGTAGCAATGCAGACTGCAACTTCCTGCAATTTCATCTGGATACACCATCTGGTAACACTGGTTGTCTGTCCTAACTACTGTAAGGATTTCTCTGTGCTCCCAAATAGCTAAAACTTGTTTTTACCACTGATAAATTAGGTAAGTGGGGTTTGATGGAAGAAGGATTGATAAGTAAATAAAGGGCATTTGTAAAATGTCATTATAACCTCTTTTTTAAAGTACTTTACCACAGACATTGTTTAAATGACACAGTAATTTTAGAGTGCCAAAGTTACGTAACAAATAGGAAAGATTCTTTAGAAGGGACATACTTGGAAGATTTCAGAAGTTATGCTTCTTCATTCATGAATTTAATATTGGACAAGAAGAAACAGTGGTCTGTGGATTAAAACTATTTTACCTGTTTTCTTTAATTTGCTCATTAAATGTGTTACACAGATGGCCACTGTTATAATATAATAAACACATTTCTTTTTTTCAACAACAATTTGGTAAATATCTTCCAGTGGGATACTTCATCTATACTCCACTGTTGTAGTATCTCAGGGGGTTTTTTAATTAAAACTAAACTTTGTGAAACCTGCTGCAATGCCTACCCTCATCTGCATTCCTTAGAAAGACTATTAAATTATAAAAATGAATGCATCCTTATTTAGATAGTGAGAAGTGACCTGAAAGAACTCAGAGATCTAGATCTGAATGGAGCTCCCTATGGATACACACCTTTCTGTGACAGCCGTGAAGAAATGGATGGGTACCGTTTCTGGAAGTCGGGATACTGGGCGTCACATCTTGGGAAAAGGAAATACCATATCAGGTAGGATAACCCCTTACACACTCCTTGTGCAGTTTGTGGATTTGTTTAAAATCGGGATGTTGGTACTGATTGCTGAGGCATTCAAAAGCAATTGCCCTGCAGCCATTCTGAGTAAGAGATGAATAAGGCTTGAATTCTGATGATATATTGATTTCACTATTTTACTGTAGTTACAGACAATTAATAAAGAAAAATATCCCTTCAGGACGGGAGCATGTTTTAGTTTCTTGTTACTCTTGTTACTGTTATCAAAAAGATGGTGAAACCCCACAAACCTTAATTCTTTAATCCTTTTAGTGCCTTATATGTTGTGGATCTGAAGAAGTTCAGGAAGATTGCAGCTGGAGACAGGCTTCGGGGCCAGTACCAGGCTCTTAGTCAAGATCCAAACAGTCTGTCAAACCTAGATCAGGCATGTATGGCTTTAAGCAAATTTGGGGGTTTATTCTTTTTCTTTCTCAAGATGCCAAAACTGCTTGCCGTTTACTGCCGTTGCAGCACAATTTCAGGTGTGTATATGAGCACAGTTCAGAAAACTGAACACTAAACAATGATGGCTTTAAATTAAAAAAAGAGGAAAAAACCCCAACATATAGGACTGTTCACCTTTCTTTGTAGTTGTTCTATGTGCATTTTTTTTTCTAATGATAATCCAATATTCTGATAATTATAATTATATTCTTATTTAGCAAGAATGTTTTTCCTCTTTCTTCTTTTTTTCCATTAATGTAAGTTTAATTTTTTTGTAAGCTAACTGCAAATCCACTCTGATGGTTGCTGTACGTGGCCACCCTGGGGTGGCTGTAGTCTTTATTTATGTAATTCCAGCAGTTTTTAAACCCAAATGAGGCACATCAAGGTGCAGTGACAAGCATGTCAGGAGGTTCCATGTGAACATAGGATCCTGAGATTGTCCCTGCTTTTGTTGTTTCCCTTGTGGAATTACCAAAGCACAAAAGGGTTTTACCTGCCTATAGCAGCAAAGGGATCCCACGGTGGCAAAGCCCACGTCTCTCAGTGCCTGCTTTCCACACCCCTGCTCTGCAAGTGAGTTTCTCTCTTACATTATTGCCACTTGCATTTTTTTTCCAGAAATAAAATCAAAAATTGAAAATAGCACTTCTTATGACACTGGACAAAGAAAAGTGGCAATACAGCTACACTAAAAACTCAAACTAGTCTGGACACACAGAGTTGCTTGTTGAGAGCAAAAGACTGATACAACAGCAACAGTCAGATTTCACCTCTCTCTGAACAACAGAGTTAATTACTGGCCCTCTATCACACACTTGGAGTCCTGATGTGATGTAGCTGTATGTTTTCCAAACATAGTCTTACCCATATGTACAAGGTGTCTTTTAAGATTCAGAGGCTGGTTACAGGCCTTCCACCATAAAGCTGATTTTCAGAAATAGTAATTGGTTTTATCTAATGTTCTCAAAACATTAAACCTTTCCATTTTAAGATTCTTGTATTTTCAATTACAGCATTAATACATGATAGCATATATCTCTTGCAAGTCTGTTGGATCAAATCAAAAGCCACTTAAGGACCAGATGTTAAGGGAGCTAAATCTTGGCAGAATGGAATTGGAAAGTAAAATATTTCAAAGTAATATTTTCATAGTTACCTGATTTGTGGCTGTATTGATAGGAACTACTTTCTGTCTTCATTGCTACTTCTCACACAAAATACAGCAATATTCCTGGAAATACAAACCAGAGTGCAATGTATTTGAGTCCTGGAGAGCTTGCATCTACTGATAAGGATGCATGATGAGTTTTTTACTGCTATTTTTATTCTAAATACTTGGCTGAAGTGCTCACTGCCCTTCTCAAAGAAGCAGCAGTGTCAGCTTTCTGCTAATCTGCTGGCAGTGCCATCATCATGGGTGGTAGTTAAGGCTGTGCTAAAATAAACCACAAAAGAGAAGTCATAGAAGGGAAAATGGTGATTTTAAATGCCAAGGGGAGTAAGTATAGAACTCCTAGGGAGAAAAATTACACATCATAAAAAGTAGACTTCCAGTACAGTAATTTTGTTCAGAATTTTTTAATTCATTCTGTTTACTTTAAATCCTGGAACTAACAGCTTTCTACTTTCTACTCCAGGTAACAATTTGTAAATTCACAGCTTTGAAAATTACTGTAGTAACTCAGGAATTGTAATTTCATTTGAAGTCAGAGAGGCACAACAGAAAACCAGTCTCTCTTCTTTTGGAATTGAGATGGTGATAAACCATTTTTTAATCTTAAAAAAATTCATAGAATTTAAGTTTTTTAAAAAATTAAGCTTTGCAATTAGTGTTGAATGTCTTGGCTCTCAGTAAACTTGCACTGGATGTAATTTTTTCTGCAATAACATCTCTATTTGAATTCAATTACGTGTCTTTCATAACGCAGCAATATGTGCGTTTTATTCTGTGACGTTCAGCGGTGTGAACTGGCAAAATAAGACGTGACTCAAAGCTGAGTAGTGACATTTATTTGAAAGTGTGATGTAGGGGTTGCACATGGGAGGGGGCTCACAGATGGATGTACCAGTTACCCGTGTTTTGTGTAACTGTGGCCACAGTGTGTGCAGTGAACGACTGCCTGAGGTTTTCCTCATTCATAAACGCTGCTCCCTGCACTCAGCAACATCTTGGGTCAGGGTTGTCACGGTGACAGTACCTGACTACGTAACACAGGTTAAAGAAAAAGGAAGTGAAGTAAGGAGCATAACCAGAGCAGCAGTTTAACAGCTTTTCCTTCTCACACTCACGTTTTTGGAATCCATTCATCTGGAAGTCATCTAAATTTAGAGTAGTGGCATAATCCTGTACTATATGTTTTTTGAGGGTTTTTTTTTTTTTTCCAAATTGAAGCAATGGAATGCTGGTGTAAGTTTTGCTTTTTAGTAGTATTTATAGTATGACAGGCAGTATCTGAATCACGAGTATCAGCCAGAAGCATTGCTTATGTCAAGCTGAGGAAGGACAGACGTAAGCACCAGAAAAAATTGCTCAACAAATGAGAGGTGGAATTGGCCCTCAAAATGACCGTGACTAAGTTTTACTTGGAAAGGAACTAGGTGGGCACATAGAAGGAAATGTAAGAACAATTTTCAGAAATGGTAATGGGCAAAGATAATCCACTTCTAAATAGCAGTTTGATAGCCTGTTACATTACATTCAATGCTAATTTATGATTTTACAAAATTTGTACAGGACCTTCCCAATAATATGATCCATCAAGTAGCCATTAAGTCTCTCCCTCAGGAGTGGCTTTGGTGTGAAACCTGGTGTGATGATGAATCCAAGAAAAAGGCTAAAACAATAGACTTGGTGAGTTGATCTGACTTTAATGAGTTGTACAGATTAACATCTTTGCTGTGATTTCTGTGGCTTTGAGGTGTGTGTGTGTCATGACGTGAAGGCAGCCTTGATGGAAGGCACTGGAACACTACATCCCTTTCCCTGAAACATTTTCTCCTCTGAGACCTCTCCCATTTGCTCTGTACCAAATCTGCTTACATTAAAGCTGAAAATTGTATCAAGAAATGAAGTGTTGCTGTCTCTTAACTGGATAGTGTTGAGGCTTTTCATGCCCGTGCCTATATTTTCCTTACAATTTTTCCATTTTCAGCCAGGTTACGAGAGCTGTGAGGAAGTGCTGTTACCTGTCTGGGCATTGTGGGCTGCTGTTGTGCTTCCTACATAGAAAGCTCCTCCAGAACCCACTGACTTAACATTATCATGGTTTTCTTCGTGTATTTCATCAGGATAAACTGGAAATAAAGCAGAGCTTAAAAAGTGTAATGCTCAGGAGACTCTCCATGTTTAGAAAGAAGAACGTGTCTTTCCTTGGGAATAGAAACAGAGAGAAAATCTTTCTGTCATTATTAACCCCATGCCCATTTTGGCCCTATCTTCATTTTCTGACAACCCACACACACTGTATGTGTTTGAGCAGATATAATTTTGAAATGAAAGACAGTTGAAATCTGATGTGATTTTTCAGTATTTTTCAGTATGCAAATACTTTTGTTTTCTTACAGTTGTTAAAATAAGCTTTATTTGTGCACTAAAATGAGTGCTCTCTATTCAAAACCCGTATCAGGTTCAGTTTCAATGTGCTAATGTGTATCTTGCATTTCCCTGTGTAACTTGATCTAGATCTTAGAAGTCTTGTGCTAGCCATGTCTGTGCTGGATCACATGGAAAGATAAAAGTATTTACCATGAATTTGAGCTAAATTCTCTGAAAAGGTTTATTTTCACATTTGCCTTGTTTATATCTAATATGTTTTAAACTTTCAGTGCAACAACCCCCAAACCAAAGAACCAAAACTAAAGGCTGCTGCCAGGATAGTTCCTGAATGGGTTGATTATGACTCTGAGATACGAAAGCTAATACAGCAAATTGAAAAAGAGAAGAAAAATCTAACATCGTTATTTCAGAAAGGTAATTTACATGCATATTCAGCTGTTAACTTCTAAAAATTAAATATTAGTATAGTTGAAATTAAGATTGAGGTCAGTAGGCACAAATCTTATATTTGTGTAACTTCTGTTCTTAAAGAAATGGGGTGGAGTTTGATAATTCTGTGATGCTTCCTTACATAGGAGTTACACTGGGAGGATAAAATCTCTTGTTTCATGCTGGAATCTGTGAGAGTTCAGTGGTGTTCTGTTCCTGGACCTCACACACAACCAACTGTCACACATCATTTTAGCCACGAGTGTTAAATAAATCACATTAGCTTAAACTTCACTTAGATAATCTAGAGCTCATGTCTATAAAGCAGAAGGTAACTGAGTATTAATTTGTCTCTGCATCTCTCACTCCAGGCTTATCTACTCTGCCCTTTTTGCACCATACTAAATTGTATTTTAGTTTACAAAAAGATTTGGGGCTTTTTTTCTTTTTTAACCAAAATTGTTTTAAACTGAGTTAGTTAAATAGCATGAAAAAACAAACAAAACCCCAAACCAATAAAACAGAAAAAACCCAAACACCCTTACAAGACTCCCAGTAAGACCTGACTTCTTGGAGTAACGTGAAACAAAACAAAAAGATGATCTCAGCTCTCAAGGTTGAAGAAAAAACGTAGCAGATAAATATTTCAGAGTCTTGAGCCAAGGAACAAATTCACTTTTTCTTACAAAGAATTCTCAGTGGTTTTATTCTTTGTGAAAGCTTATGGTCAGCTTTTATCGAGGCTCCAGAAACAAAGTTCATGTTGCCCAACTGACTGACTGGCAGCAAGTGGAAAGCAAAGGACTTTCTCCACATTTTACAAAATGAGGCGTTGTCTTTATATAACTCTTTTCTGTCTTTTTTTCCCTTTGTTACAGGTCTTAAGCACGATGAACTTTAGCACAGCCTGTGACCAGCAATGGTGACAGCTCCAGAGTCTTCTGGGAAGGATGGAATGGAAGTGACAACTGTTACATTGGCACTATTTGCAACATTCTGCAATGTGAAGTCAAATATTTTATAACTTAAAGTGTTATTTAAAACATTTTAAATGCAATACAGAAATGAGAAATTCACAGGTACTTCAGGTTGTGGGGGTTTTTTAACCAGTGTGGAGCAGCTTTCCTAATTTCTTTGGTTTTCTTTTCCTTCCTTAAAGTGCAGTTTGCCCAGAGGATTTTAGAATATGAAGAAAGGTGTGTTCATCTTCTGAAAGATATATTGTCAGTCTGGGGGAGGACAGACACATTAAGTACGTACGTGAAAACTGTTCTGTGCATATTACATGCATTAGGCTAGTATATTTAAATATCAAGGATTTTGGTTTTATATGTCCAAAAAGTTTTGTCCCTAGAAGAAATGCTGTGGTCACAAGAAAGAATTTCACTGTAGCAAAGATGAGACATATAAAATAATTTGTGTAATTTATAACGAGATAACTTAGACCACACAAAGATAAGTCTACGTGGAAGCTAAAGCAAGGAATGAGACTTTCCATTTATTACGCAGGATTTCTGCACTCCTACAAATGTTAAAAACTAATTTTTGATTCTTAGGCTCCTTTTGGTCACTTAAATTGTGTGTCATAAAATTCCAGTATGGTTTTGGTTAAGGTGATTTTCCAACCAGCTTCCATTGCATCAGGTCTGCACCTGAGAGCTGCTTCTACTCTGTGTTGATTATCACCATCAGTTTTATAGCTGAAAATAAAAATAAAGTATATGAGTATTTTTTGACTATCACTGGTGTCTCCTGTGATTTTCTAAATCTGTATTCACAAAACCATTCCTTTCACGGGCTACTGACATTTTGATCCCACAAAAATCGCAGGGAAAAGGTCTTGTAATATGAGTATTTGAAAATGAGGAATTTGTGTCTTAAACTGAAATCTAGTGCCTTTTAAATACATACTCTGCTGTTCAGGCTGTGCTGGTTTCAAAATTGGGTTGGATAAGACCACAAATTCCTACAAAAACAACTGACTGCAGTCTTTCAGTTTAAATGCTTGAAATTACAAAAGACAGTGTAACTTGCACTAAGTGAGTGAATCAACAAGGAGCTGCATGGTATTTCCATACCAGCAAATAACTGAATAAACAATAAGAGAAATGAGACATATTTTGTATGTGCTGCCATTGTCCTCAGGTGTTGGTTATTTGCAATTTCTTACTGTAAGAGCAAGTATAAAAAAATCATGTTGCTGGTATTTTTCAAGTAATATTATTAAATAATGAGATATGCAGATTTTTTTACAGCTTTTTTTAATATTTTTTGTTGGTTTTCCTTTATGTATTTTGAACAGTTTTTAACATGTCACATAGAGATTTTTAAACGTCTGTTGGGGGATTTTCCTTGTATAAAGTACCCAGTGGAGTATTTTTGTGTAACCCAGTAGCAAAAGTAATAAAACCCTAATGTCAGTTCTCTTTATGTCTGTCCCATTTCAATGCAGGAGCTGTTTTGCTATGCTTGTTCTCTTAACAAAATTACTTCAGGATATCAGGTAGCAAGTCAAACATACTTGAACAGAAACTTTAAGTTGGTATTTTTATGCAATATAGATGGACTTGTAATTGACTCAACAGATGCACATACACCATTACTATAAATTCCATAACGAGGAAATAACTGATCCTTCATCTCAGAGGACAGAAAAACCCAAACCATTATTCAACTGTTTGCTGCATTTTATTTTCTTTGTAAAATTCTTTTCTAAGCTTACACTTCCTGCCTGATGCTGCAGCAGCATTTCACATCCCTCTGCGCCTTGCCTTTTCAGGCTTGAAAAGAGCCTTGGAAAACTTAAGCCAGAAGTTAAAGATTCTTTAAGAAACTTCTCTTAAGAAGCTTACTTCTGTTTAGTTATGATTATCTGTGTGAGAATGTTATGCAGTGTAAAAAGTGGGTAATTTATGCACTGATTTCATGTTCATTTTCTCTGTAGCATCCTGTTCTTTTTTAAATTGGATTACCTCTACTGGCTTTAAAAAAAGAAATAGCTCTTTAAATACTATTTCCTGGAGATTACTTAAATGATTAGAATATAATTTTTAGAAATGTAATTTGCTGGAGATATTTTCAACATATAGAAGGCTTTGTGCAATTTTCTACAGTGTTTTGTATATTTGTAAAAAATGTTCTACAGTATTTCTGTCTTTTCTGCATAATACTACTTTCAAAGCAAGCTCTTTTTTTGAGATAGACGATGGTTTATAAAACAAGAAGGGTCCCACAAATACATTCACTACTTTTAAAATATCTCTTTAAAGCAGCATTTTGAGTCATTAGCATATCACTATATTTTTAATACCAAATCCGTGGGAGTGTGTTTGTTGTACAAAATATTAAAAGGTACCACTCCAGAAAAAATATTCTTTTCCCTTTCTGTATTACACAATAACCATTCCATACTCGGTTAATAGTTCCAAAGCAAAAAATGGCAGCAAGTCCTCAAATGTCTTTATTAAACAAGGTATTTTTGCAGGGAAGCAACAGCAATGCTCAAAACTAGGAATCTGCTGGAGGGTGACTTAGAGATGCAGAGAGCTTATTTGTTACTCCAGTCTGTGTGCTCTGCCCTGTGAAAGGGAAGAAAACACATCCTGGATTAGAGGAGTGTTGCCAAAATACGGTCCAAGTCAGTAAATAAGTAATACTGGAACTAATCAAATGAAGGGCTTTTACAATTTTTATTCCTATTACTATTACAGTGTCTTCTCTAGGTCTTGAACTTCTTGGTGTCAGCCTGTAAGTTTAACAGAAAATGAATGAACCAGACATCAGTGCAGTCTTGTTGGTGAGCCAGAGCTTCAGTATTGAAAATATTTCTCAGTAAGGTTCCTTCTAACTTTTTCCCTGAATCAAGTGCTTGCCTTCAGACTGAGACTTCACAGGACCCTGAGATACCAGACTGGAAGGGACCTCAGGGATCATCTGGCCCAGCCTTCTCTGGCAAAAGCAGTCTGGACACGATGGCCCAGTGCCCCATCAGGCCAACCCTCGTGTCCAGCACGGGGCAATCCACCCCTTCCCTGGGGATATTCCAAAGGCTGGTTGTTCTCATTGAAATCAGCATTCCACAGGGCTTCTGCAGTTGCTGTAGTTGGCTTCTACACATTGGAGGTTCTCTTGAACGCAGGATGTGGCTCCTCCTCCTCTCCTCCCCTGCCTGCTGGTTCTCTGCGTTTGTGCACAGCTGCACCTTCACTGCTGGAGAGGCAGAGGAGGAAAGAAGGGAAGACAAATACACAGCAGTGTGTTCTTGTCATCATAAATATCTTTATTGTGAAAAATACCATAAAATAATTCCCACAGTTCTAGAAAAAACAGTTCTTGCTTTTTAGATTTATGATTCCATATAAAGACATTTTATAATTTGAAACATTTGATAAATCTCTGGCTAGCTTTACTTATCCTTCTTAAAACATGAAACTGCTACTTAGTGATTTGCTGAGGGCAAAAAAAAATTATTCTCCCATTTATTTTGTTACAGCTTTATGGATAAAAGTGTGTATTACAGAGCAAAGAAACAATACCTTACAATAAGGCACTTTTAAATACAACTAACCTGCTATGCTATCCTGGCTAGTTTCCAGCAAAGCTCCTATAAATCACAGCCCTAAACAGAAGAATAATTCTTGTTCCAAACACTGGTCTGAAAACTGAAACGGTAACGAGCTTTATGGTTTTTTTTAAAAAGTTTCAGCTGACACATTTTCTGCATATGTCACAACTTTGAGCTCTTCAGTTTGCAATTCACTTTGAATCTGTTTTAATACTGATCGATTAATACATCAGTATTAAGCATATACCAAGTAAAATATGCTCCCCCCCCCTTCATTTTAAAACAAGTTGTAAACTAGTTTATTAAAACTGAAAGAATTCAACAGAGGAAGTCTGCATCTACATACAGGCCAATTATGGTAAGGATGCTTCATGCACATCTCAGGGTTGACAAACTACCAAGACATTTACTTTAATGTTCAGTTATTGAACACTATTGCACTACAGACACCCACTAATAAATAAAAAGGCGAGTTCAGCTTCCTTGCCTGTCGCCTGCACCATTACCACTCAGCATGTTACCAGTGCTTCATTTTCCAAAGTCACATCAGGACATGCATCACCCTATCTGGAGAGCCTCGCAATGTAAATGGTTTCTTTTTAACACAACTCTGTTTCCAGAATACCTCAAAGTCCTAAAAAACAGCACTGGGGTGGTGGTAACACTTCTTGTAAACAGCAGCTGTTCAATACTAGGAAAGCCTTGTTCTCCACTGTCGCATTTTGCTTTTGTTTCCAAGAACCTGTCTCCCACAGAAGGAATCTATGAAGAGCATTAATGCATTAATCATCCTTCTACTGACTACATTCAAGCCTTTTTTTCCTTAAAATGTAATTTTCCCTTTCCCATTCATTCTGAAAATGTACTGGTCCTTTTTTGTTCCTGAATGCTCTCAGCCTACAGCAGAACAGTTTGCTGCCTCCAAGAAACCAACCCGCACTGCTCCAACATCAGTGCCTTGTGTAAGAATTTACTCATGAAGAACCATCTTATTCCTTCCCTAGAAGAAAAAAATTAAACTCCAGGAAACAATTCTCTGAGTTCTAGCTTTTAAAGCTGAACAAGGGCAGTCTTTCAAAAGAACTTATTCGCAGCACACAAACACAGCTGTCTGTGGTCTCTACCGCGACTCCCTGCGGCCGGGCCGCACTCGTGCACGCACAGCACGGACGTGCTGACACTGCCCGTTCGGCACTGCTGTGAACAGCTCCTGCTCCAGTCAGCACGGCCCGACACAAGCCTCTCCACGGCACACACACTCTCGGGAGCACAGGGCTGACGAGAACCACGGGAGCACACAGCACAGCCACCACCCACAGCTACCTGCCCATCTTGAGGTACTGCCAGCAAGACACCGGCACAGAGGCCAGGGCCCCGGGGCAGCAGTTCCTGTGTCTGAGCCCCTGGGGCCCTTGAGAGCCAGTGCCAGCCTAGAGCGCTCGGAACAGCCCTGAGCATCTCCAACAGTTCAAGCAAGAACCTTCCTGACAGGTCAAAAGCACAAGCTGAACTTGTAGAAAGTCAGACAGCTTGGGAAATATCCAACACTGGAGTTTAACAGGCTGCTGGGGTGGTTTTGTACCCTAAATCCCTGGAAATCACCACACGTGCTCCTCAGTTTGAAGATACATTTCTGAACACTGACCTTTAAATTGCTGTTGAAAAACAGTTTATGAAGCCACGTGGCCTCACAATTACGTTTGTGAAGTACTTGAGGCAGGAGCTGAGGGTTCTGCTTAAACAGCAACTTCTACAGGAATAAAAACCCCACTTTCAGACTGAAGGCCTTATTTGCTAATTTCATTTGTTTTACTGAGGCTGCTTATGCTTGCAAGTGCCACCACTTGAGAAAAGATTGCTATCAACTGATTATTGTTTTCCAGTTAAAATCCAATCAAGAGAACACTGATGAACTGTAATTCTTGCATTCCAAGAAAATGGCTGCTGATGAAACTAATCAGTAATTATGACTGATATGCAGTTAGAGAACAAGAAGACTCCTCACTCCTACTAGCTACAGCCCTGGTAACATCACACATCGCATTCACACAGTTCCACCAGCTACACCAAACCATTTTTAAGCACGTGCATATAGAGAAAAAAAATAAACCTCCAGACTTTTGGCTAGTGGGAAGTTAGTCCCTCTTTTTGCACACAGTTGTTTGTGCAGTACCGTGGCTGTTACATGAAACATAAAATTCCTACAGTTTCATGTAGTATGAACTCCCTGTTGCATGACCCGGCAGAAATGAAGTCGTATTACAGGGTAAGGCTGGAGTTAACATCACATTCCTGCAGTACACTCACCTCACAACCTGTCTCAGTTCTGAGTTTATGTACAGAACTAACGAATCGCTGCACAGGCAGGGAAATGTCCCATCTAATTTTCTGCTCAGATCTCAAGCAGGTATTTTGTTAAAGTGCAAACTACTCAAAAAAATCATACCTAAAAAAACATCCCAAATCACATTCAGAAAAAAAGTGTTTTGAAAACAAGTTGGTTTTCCCACACCCCCCCCCCCCACTTTCATAGTTGACAATGACACCAAGAAAGTCACCCCAATTAATTTCAGGTTAGTGAACAACAGAGTGAGCAGACATTTCCAATTACTCCTAAGCACATTTCCCAGAGCGATTGCTGGGACTGGTTCAGCACACAGCCTCTTCCCCCACCTATGGCATTGCCAACACCAATCCAGCAGGTGGTCACTTGGGTTTCCTCTTAAAAATACTGAGAGATGGATCATTTTGCTGAGCACGACCGACAGTTTGTTAACGTAGACACTATTGTAACTACCCTTCCATGTTTATTAGCCCCAATCCAGAAAAATATTTACATGCATTTTTATCTTTAAGCATAGACTTGAGTCCTAAATTTAAGTGTTGTCCTAAGTAGCATCTTACTGTTTTTTCCATCCATAGGAATAAATATGTCCTGCATATCCACAGCAAATACATAGGCAGTACAACCCCCCCATCAGTGTGAGCTTGTCAGCTCACCACAAACCAAACCCATTGAATACTCAAAGAAAGAAGGAGCTTTCTTCTAGTGCAGTAAGACTCTGGGTTAAGGACAACATTAGAAATTAAGCTTTTGGGTCTTGAACTGAGACTTTTTATTTTTCAATGAATTAAGTAAAAAACAGCAGCAGCCACCAGAAACAGTCTTGGCTCTAACTGAAGTGAAATTTGAATGTAAATGGTCCTCCTCCAGAACCAAAGGGGTTGAATCCTTGCCATGTGTTCCAGTTCCTGTGGAAAGGGTTGTTGCCACCCTGCTGACTCTCTGCATCCAGTGGGTCCTCTCCCGCATCAAACTTCCGCCTCATTTCTGGAGGAAACAAAACCAAGGTGGAATCATGGCACAGTATTAACAGGGTTTCCCCAGAATACTTCAGCTGCTGTTATAATCTAAATGTGGTTTGCAACAGCACTGGAGGCAGAAGGAGACACACATATCCTTGACATAAGCATATCCAGGCAGTCAGTCCTAGAAATCTACAAGCTTATATCCCTAGAAGAGACCTCTGAAATATAATTTTTGACTTTTAACGAAAATCACCGAAACACAGTAATTCCAGACTGACATCTGACTTCATGCAACGGATTGGATACAAGTATTAGTGCTCTGCTTTCTCAAGATGGCTAAGGGGAGAAAGGGGAAAAGGGAAGCTGTAATGTTTGTTATGACTTACACTGTGTTTTTACCTTACTGAAAAAGAAGTAACTAAAAAAATGAAGCCACTGCATCATTACCTGGGTCAGTGAGGACTTCTTTAGCAGCTGCTATATCGATGAATTTTTTCTCTGCTTTCTTCTTTTCTTCCTCACTCTGGAAGTTATCAGGGTGCCACTGGGATGCCAACTTTCTGTAAGCTTTTATGATTTCTTGCTTTCGAGCATTTCTGGATGGATAAAATTATAGGTAACTTCATTTTCTGACTGTTTGTATGCCACACTAATTAAGTTTATTTTAAACACTAAGACAGTAATTAATGGCATCCAGAAAGTTATGAGGTGCTGTTAACTTTCTGCAAGTGGCATTGAAGATTCTTTACACAAAGCAAAGGAAGCAAATTTTAACTTTAAACCAAGACTCCTCCCTCTCTCCTTCACCACCCGTTCACACTCCTTGCAAAGATCCTACTGCCAGTGACTATGCAGAATATAGTTCCCAGTCTGAAGAACTTACAATCAGGTGAATAACACAAAAAGCAGAGATCAAATTAGCTCACGATTGGAAGGATGACCACTACTAGTTCAGAACTGGTCATTTTTTTGCTCCTCAGTAGCAAGGGAAGTTGTTGGTTTCCCAAGGTTCACGGCAGAAGGATTTTGGATACCTTTCAGTTAGTCCTTCTAAACTCTCCCAATCTATCACACTATCTGCCACAATCTTTTGTTGCTTTCTGTAATTCTTGCCTGTCTTCATTTCTTCCCCAACTCATTCACATAGCTCATGATCATCTATACTAAGAATTTCTTCCCAAGGATTTTATTTCCTCTCTTCCTAATGTTGTTTTTCCGTTCTTTCAAAAAGAATTGTAAACTTAATGCTACTTTACAAGCTAAACACTACTAAATTAGTACGACAGAATAGTGAAGATAGAAAGAGGCAGAACAAAAATTAAAACTCAGCAGAACAAATTCAAGTGACCAGCCCTGGAAGTACTGGTTTAAATAACCAACTTTCACTTCATCATCTCTGGAATTAATCTCTCACCTTTTTACTCCCAGGATTTTATAGTAATCCCTCTTCTGTGATTGCTTCAGCATTCTCTGGGCACGTTCCAGCCCCTCCCGAATCTGCTGGTCATTTTCACTGTTGGCTTGAGCAGTCTCATAGTCTTTAATAGCTTTTATTAAAGAAGTCAATAAAAAAAGGTTACACAACTCTACAGTCTTCCATTTAAAGAACTCAATCACTCAACAAAACTGAAGCCTTGTTATTAACATACATAAACAGCAAAAATTTAGTTTCAACTTGACATGTTTTGGAGGTTTTTTCTAAATTAGAAAACCTTGGAATAGAGGAGATTCACTTCTGCATATAAATTAGGTAATTTTCTTTCTTTAGGTTCATCACACTTGTGGGAAATGAAAGAGAAGGGACACCACCAACGTAAGTCGTAACATTCTCTAGATGTTACAACAGTCACACGGATGAACACAACGAGCATCTGGGACTGGGAGGAGGAAACAGAAGCCAAGAAAGATTCAGCAAGTAGTACTTGAAGGGTCCACTGCATATTAGTCCACATTGCAGTTCTACTGAAGGATGGATTATCCAGAGGCTTTAAATTAATATTCATTCTTCTCCCCCAGTCTGCACTCAATCAACACAATAGCAAGTCTCTTCCTCTTTAGACTATAAAGACTGATTTCAGACTACCAGTAAGTTCTTACTGCTAGCAAAAGGCAAATATTGGCTTTCTTACACCTGTGCATGCATAATCTGCACACAGTTGTATTTTTACCTTTTTTTTCCAAAGGCATGCTCTCACTTTTATTTCAAGAGTTGCATTTCTCAGGAATGAAAGCAAGAGAAGAAAATGTTTAAGAAATTTGAAGTCTACACTTCTTTAAGTAAACTCTATTATTATTTTAAGTGCTTAAGACACCAAGTTTATATACCCTTTAATATCAAAATTTATCAAGGGAAGCAACTCTTGAAGTCTTTAATGAGACTGTTCTTCTCTCACTGTTATAATCCTCAAGGTCTCATTTGCAGATCCAAGTCTCCTACGTTTCTCAAGTTACACAAAGTACTTGCATCAGATTATTTCCAAGCAGATGCTATTTCTCAGCAGGTGTTACATTTGTTTTTCACTGTTTCTGGGCAAGACAGCAGGAAGTGCTAATGAATTTGTATTACCCAGACATATGATACCACTGCATTCTTGTTTCACTTACTGAAAAGAAAATAATCCAAAAAGTATTGCCAGAGCCCCAACAATTCCATAGGCTAGTACAAACCAAACAAAATTTCTATTCATTTTCACATCACAAGACACTGTCATTTGCTGCTTGAACAAAACATTTTGGCTTCTGCTGGTATTTTTAATAATTTGTCCAGTCATCAAAAAAAACCCAGGAGTGTGCACTAATATGTGTGCCAAATCTATGCTGTCGAAACTAGTAAAAGTAATGAAAATGCAGGGATTTCATTATGCTGCTTTACTGCTCCAATAATTTTAAGCACCAGTGTACTTAATTTGCTTCAGATAATACCAGGAGGTGCCATCCAACGTTCTGACCAACAGGTCAGATTGCTCAGCTTCACTGAGCACCACATCCCCACTGCACCAAACCTGCTCAGGGGTCAACTACTTGCCACAACAGTATTGGATTTCTCTTCTTTTTTTCTAGAAACTTCCTTATTTAAAGACTGCAAGCATTAAGCACATGGGAAGGTTAAGTTTTTCAGTGCTACACTCTGCAGAGGGAGCACACTCAGCATGCTCACAAGCACATATTGCACACTCACACTTCAATTTTGATGGTACACTCCAGTGTAGGGATTTTCCTCCTTCAGAGAGCTAATTGCCTGCCCCACCTGAGGGATGCAGGCTGGAAGCAAGTGGAGTGGGATGGCAGCTTCCTGACCACAAGAAGTTTGCTATGAAACCTGAAGACTTATCAATTCATAGGTATATCAAGTGAGATATTTAATGAATTCTTTTGAGTCACTATTTCTAAAAGCACTGGTACCTCACAAATGAACAGAAGAGTCACTGCTGCTTCTTACTGGGGCTGCTATTTGAGAAAGCTTCCTTTCATCCTGCTCCACAACATGAAAGGAACAACTACTTCCCAGTGTCACTTTCCATTTAAATACTTCAGTCAAATCTAACTCTCATTTCAGTGGAAGAGTCTTCATGATCTCTCAAAAGGTAACCACACTGTATCTCCAAACAACTTCACTGGCTTTGGTATCTTGCTTGCATTTTTAAACCAGAGACAGAGATTAATTCTTCATGTGGAATGATGGCCGATTTCCTATTAAACACGAGGAACTGCAGACAACCTATGTCCATGAAAGGACTCTTAGAGAAGTAACAGAATCAGTTTATGCTCTTACTGAAACCTGTATTGTGGTAGAGTGGGGAGGGGGAAAAAAACAAGAAAAAAAGAAAAAAAATAGTATGTTCTCACCAATTTTGAAACAGCAAGGCAGATTTTTTCCTTCTTTGACAAAACTTGTGCTTTAGACAGAGAGATTCCTGTACTTCTGAGGTATGCCAGAAATGGAGTCATTAAACATCTGTCTCTGTAGACAAGCCCTGGATCCCATGTGATTATAAAGTAATTAAAGCCATTTGATGAACTCAGCTATACATATGAAGTGCATCTTGAACACTTAACAATAATGGCCTTCAAAGTTCTGAATTACAAGTACTTTGAAATTTCCTATCTTTAATGGGAAAATAGGTGCCTCCAGCTTGAAATTTTTTTTGAGGGAAGAATGAGAATCAGTTTGTCCCTTTAAATATGAGACTGCAATTTAAATTGCTCTAGTGTTCTCTACAGCAAAGAGAAATCAGCCATCATTTTACTGCAGTTAAAACTGAAGGATAAATGAGGACACCTTCAAGCAGAGGAACGTTAATGGGCTGTAATCCTGTTTATGGAGACTCTGCTGGAAGGCAGAGTGTAACTACAGCCACCTCACTACTGTCAAGGGCAGGAGGAAGGCACAGGAGATGCTGAAGAACAGGGATCTGGAGAAGCACAGTTCTGCCCTGGAACAGAACTAGGCCAAGTTCTGTTGGAACATGGCTAGGCCAAGCCCAACAGGCACCACCCCAGGAAATAAGCTCTCCCAGATCCCAGCTCTGTCCTCTTTTTTTCCTTATATCCCATAACAGGGAGGCATCTGCTCCAGCACAAGTAAGTGGCTCTCTGTATCTGTGCAGAACCTTGTTACAAAACTTTTCTTTCCTCTGGTTTGTAAGAGTTGAGTCACCCTCCCTGGAGGTATTTAGAAGAAACGTAGATGTGGCACCTGGGGATATGGGTTAGTGGTGGACTGAGCAGTGCTGGGTTAATGGTTGGACTTGACAATCTTAGAAGTTCTATCACTATGGTATAGGATGCATTGTACAGAAACTCCATATGGAAAATGCAGCCTCAGGAAGACAATCAGTTTACTGCTCTAATCAACACTACAGAGTTCCACAGAGGAGAAACAATGGCTGTTAAGTTCCTCTGCCCTCAACACATGCTAGGGAACAGAGCAGGATTATTTCATGCTGTCATCTCAAGACATGAAAATGGAGCTCCTAAAAAGGATTTACATCATCCTAACTATAATTACCTTTTGCCTCTAAATGCAATTCTCTGACATTGCTGATTAAATAAAACGTGTTTGAGTTGTATAAGCTGTGCAGTCACATAAAACATCCTGAACACAGTCCACTGTTGTAAAGACAACTCTGCTGTACATAAAACAAGTACATTCCATTTACACTAATCAAGGCAAAATTACCACCAGGTATTTTTGTAAATCTGCAACTACCAGTGCTAATTAAGGATAATAACATAGTGTAGAATCAAAGTGCACATTAGAAAAAAGCCTTTGAAACACTGACTACATTTAAAACATTAACAAGAAAGTTTGTGCCAATGGCATACAACTGTACCTTCTTCATACATGTCTTCCAGCAAATAAGCTTCTGCTCTGTCTTTCAGGGCATTCACATTGGTTGGTTCCAGTTGCAGAACTTCTGTACAAAGTTTGATGGCTTCCGTAGCCTGCTGATTCTAGAGAGGAGAAAGTAAAACAAAACTCACGTATTTGTTGGGGTTTCTTGTTTGCCTTACAGAAGTTTACAGAGGGAGATAAGCAGAATTACCTTTGATAAGCTATGACAGATCCTTTCTTTGGCACGAGTAGCATAAATTGGGACTTCTGGCTCAGTTTTCATTACAGAATCATATTTACTGATAGCATCTTCATACCTGTTTAAATCATACAGTATAATATCATGACATGTAATCACTATCTCAGGGTGTTGCGATTTATTTAATCGCAATATTCACAGATTTTCCCATCCTTTTAGCAATGTACCTTAACTTTAATAGCCTTAAAGGTGATGTGTGACACAACAGTATGAAGAAAACTTGCAGCCACTTCAAGAATTACATCTCCATTCCCTTTTCTTTGCTGTGAGACAGAAGAGCAGGCATAGGCTCAGCAGGCTTTTGCAGAAGGTAACTACCATCCCTCACCGTGCGCAGCCAGTGCTCTCCAGATCTGCCTCCTGTCCACATGTCACCCTGCACTTCCAAACAAGCATCCCCACCTCTGATACCCGAGATGGACTCAGTCCGGAGTCCTGCTGTGAGCACTGCACTATCTGTACACTACAAAAGGTACCTATTCACATAGGTACAAAAAGATCTTTATGGCAGCTTTAACCAGGCAGATGTTTTCTCCTTTTCTTCTTCTCTGCAAGTCACACAGTAAAATGTAATTTTTCTGTGAAGGTCTCAAACATGCTAAAGTTACATGGTTTGAGTGAGAAATGAAATAGAATGTTTACATTTAAATTTAAAAACGCAGGAGTGTGATTGAATCCACTGGTTGCTACAAGCTAGAGAAATTCAAGCTCTCAGACTCCCTGAAACTAATTCTGGATCAAGTAAGTGAAAAGAGTCCAAATGACTGCTGGTTAATAAAACTGGCATCAGTTGTGCTTATTCACTCACATTCGTGATGTACTTCATTTAAAAAAAGCCACCTTGACAATCTCTAATGATTTGTTCAGGTTCCTTACAGTTGGATGTCATGTACTTGGAAACACATAAAACTGAAGTAAAGAGGCATTGTCTATCATTTTACAGAATGCCTTAAAAAAAACCCAAAAACCCATGAGTCGGATCCACTTCTGCCATCAAAGCACTGCAAAGTTACTGGGTGGTTTAAATCTTAAGATATGGTACTTTAAATCACAGAATAGTTGAAGTTAGAAGGGATTTCTGGAAATCATCTGGTCAAACCCCATGCAGGGCCACCTCTAGCAAGCTGTCAATGACGGTGTCCAAACAGCTTTTGTGTAATTTCAAAGTAGGGAGACTCCATAGCCTCCCTGGACAACCTACACCAGTGGAAATGAGGCAGTGTAAATAACATTTCCTTTTGTTCCAAGGGAATTTCCTGTTTCCATTTGCACCCACTGGCCTGATCCTGTCACAGAACACCACTGGGCAGAGTCTGGCTCTGTCCTCTTTGCACGCTCCCTTCAGGTACATTGATGGGATCACCCTGTAGCAGAGAAGGCTCAGGGCAAACAGACTCAGCCCTCAACCTTTCCTTGCAGGAGAGAGATGCTCCAGTCACCTCCATCATCTTAGGGGAACTTCACTGGACTTTCTCAGTAGCTTCACCTCTCCTGTACTGGGGAGCCCAGCACTCCAGGAGTGGCCCCATCAGTGCTGATATTATTATCCCTATCTTGGTCTTACTACCTGCTGCAGAAGGCAGTTAAGTATGCAAAGGGGAGACAGTGGCATCAGAAGGAATCAGAATAGAACTGTCGCTATGTGAGTCAATATTTATTTTAATTGTAATTTGAGAGCTGTGCTCAGTTATCCACTTCAACTGACACATGCAAAAAGCAACACTTTAATCAGCTCCTCAATCAGTGAGACGGTGCCTCAGTAGTGGGTTTTTTCCCTTTTTTTCTTTTAATATAGCAGTGAATACTTACCTGCCTTCTCTGATGAACTCCTCTGCTGACTCGATCTGCTTATTGAGTTTCTTTACTTGCTTATAGAGAGAGAAGCACTGCTTATGGTCTTGGTCCAATTTCAGACACTCCCGGACCTCACTTTTCATAGGCAAGAAGAAGGAAGAAAAAAACCAAAAACCCTACATCACCACATAGTATGTAACTTCACCTGGAGTCACAATGCAGCATATATAAGTAGTCCAGAACAACAGTTGACTTCTTTACACAATCTCTCCCTTCACCCAAAAATTAATTTTAAGCGAGACCAACAAAAGTCTTCCAGAACATACAGGGGTGTTTGTCTGGTTTGGGGTTTAATTCTTTTGTATTGCCAAATATGCAAAAGATTAACTGTTTCATTAACAACTGACTAAAGGGCAGAAGCAAAAGGTACTCTGTGAAAGAAATTATATTCAGCAGTTATCAGATAAATATAGAGGAAAATTACAATTCTAACTCAGATATTTTACAAAATTCCTGTGTAAAAGTGTGTTTTATGCTGCTTGAAGCAGATAAAGCTCAGCTAAGACTCAAACCTCCTTGATGGAATCTCTGCCAAGCCTGAGCCTGACGTTTCACTGTGAACACTGTTTAATCAGACTCTGATTAGGTTAGGTATCTCTCAAAATAGTCAAAAGTCTAAAAAACCCCTCCAAAATGCATTCATATGAAGGAAAAAAATGTTTTAGATCCCACAGAGTCATCATAGCACAACCACAATGTTAATTTCAGAAAGAAATTACAAAATCATATTTTGTTCCTAAGCACAGACAAAAGGATTGTATTATTTGAAAATAATTAAGCCTATTAGAGGAAGAAACTAAGGGAAGGACAAGACTAAGCACCCAGAAGTCCAAGAGCTATAGAACTCTTTCTTAGTATGTCTTATGATGCAAAAAA
Organism: Atrichornis clamosus; assembly: GCA_013400975.1. Taxonomy (NCBI): domain Eukaryota; kingdom Metazoa; phylum Chordata; class Aves; order Passeriformes; family Menuridae; genus Atrichornis; species Atrichornis clamosus. The sequence goes on along the minus strand of WBMZ01013552.1, from coordinate 64,295 downwards.
ATACTAGTAAGTGTAAAGGAAAGAGGTTTATCCCTTCATTCTGATTCTGTTCTTCAACAGTGCTCTCCATCGTACTTTTAAATAACAAAAATACCACCCATACTCGAAATCACTAGGCAAAGTGATGATCTGTGAGCTCCCAAGATTAAGTATACTCTGGAAAGGGGATGCCTAATGCAAACCAATTACTTTCATGTGTACTTTTGGCCAGCTATAAAATGAATTTTTGCAAATATAATCACATGCAGTTTCCAACCACCAAGAAAAAAAACTCAGGCTTTTTCAGTTCTCTTCACCTTATTGAAAAGATTTTGTGGCAGAAGCCATATTGGAAGGATTCTGGAGATGAAGGTAGCACATCTGAAATTATGATTGGCACAGAAACCATTTCTGTGCAAAAAGAAGGATTATACCATTTGTCCAGCTAGGCACAGAGTACAACCTGAACAGTCTGGATTGGGCAAGGGCAGTTATCTGCCAGATTGACTAGGGACATATGGGAATAAGACCTTAAACTTAACTCAGGATGAATAAAAGGGATGGGCATTATCAAAAAGTCATCCAGAATACTAGACACTGTCTGACAGAATGAAAGGCCAACAGCTCTGGACCCCGAGCTCCTCACACGTGGATGCTCCTGTTTGTAACCTTAATGTATACATTTTCTGTTTGCATCTTAAAACTTAACTTGAATAGAAGTTTAAGGTTAAAAAAAGGCTCCACCAAAGCAAGTTTAGAGAAGCACTTCTAGGATGGAGAAACACCATGAAGACAGCACTTGTAAGCAACTCTGATGGACACATACCGTGGCTTCTATTTAAGCAAACAAGATGCCCGGAATCATCCATGTCTGGTCTGCCAAGAATAATCATGGGTCTCTTTACTGCCAGTTCTTACTTCGAGAAATGAACTACTTTTACCAAATCTAGACCACAGTTGCTACTCCATCCAAAACTCAGACAACATTGATATTTCACAGTTTACCACGACCTATATAATTATATTTTCTGTCTCAATTATATAATGATTACAGCAAATAGTAAAATTACCTGAGAGATAATTCATGGTCCCCCAGCTGATAATATATTCTGCTGATTTTATAGAAGGCTTCAGTATTATCATTCTTTAATTTGGCAGCAGCTTTCAAGTCACTAATGGCTTTGCTTGGTTCCCCTTCCTTTATATAACACTCTGCTCGAAGTTCCCGTAGCTCTGCATCCCAAACACAAACCTTGAGAAATCAAAATTAAAGCTTGTTTTTGGTCCATAACACTTCACTTCTTTTCCTCCCCAAAAGACAAATCCCATTTAATTTCACTTTGCCAACTGCAATAGCATTAGGTTCAAGCTGCATGCAGAGCTCATGAAATTAGCATCTCTGCTTCCTGGTGGATGCTGTGATGCACCTGTCCAAATAGAAAACAAAGGCTTGAAAATTTTGTAAATGATTCAATGAACACATGCAGAGAGATGAATTAAATCTACAGGCATTGCTCAAACTAGGACAGTCTGTTGAGCCTCCAGGAAAGGATATCAGAATCATAAATTATTATATCTGCCCAAAAGAACAGAGGTAATGAACAGCAAGGACCAAGCTGTCAGTTGTCCTCTAGGAAGAAGCCTGTGGGTAAGATGCAGCTCCACAAAGTTTGACCTTAATATCTGGATTTCAAAAATACAGAGAGGTAAAAATGTCACAGTAGGGCAAAAATAATTACTTATAAGGAACTGCCTATAAAAATTTGGTTTAGAGAATTAATTCTATGTATTATCAGTTGTTTATAAACTATCATTTTAGAGGAGGCTTTTCTGCTTTTTCATATTGTCTCCCTATAAACCAACTCCCACACTGTGGCAGTTTCTTACCCAAAAGCTCCAATGTTGTAAACTCCAAGTCAGCAGCACTAATTTGTATATGATGGGTCATAGCAGCTGTCTTTTAATATATTTCTATACAACACATAAAATGCCCACACGATTTAGTTATTTACACTTACACTATCAGACTACCTATACCAATTAAGATTCAACAAATACAGATACCTAAGGAAAAAGCTGAAAAATCACCTAGCTATATGCATTTTTAACTTTTTGGGGATTTTTAAATCTTTTGTTACTTCATTTTCTCAAGACAAAAACTGTATATAGGCAATGAAAAAATCCAGATTAAAAAAGCCCTGCAACTCCTGAATTTGACAAAGCTCATTGACTTCAGAAAAGCTTTTCCCGGCTTCCCCAAGAATACCAAACTGTGGAAAAAAATGAGAGTATAATCAATAAAATTATCTATAACAGAAGTTTGGCTGAAGTTGTAACTATTATTTTGACTTCTTTTGCAGCTAGTGCTCAGCCTTCTCCAGTCTCCAACATCATTATGGACCCACGGTGCTCAGCAAAACCAAACCCGTTACACCAAAGTGTTTCCACATCAGTGAAGAAACTATTAAAAACAGAGATGTCACAGAAGCTCTTACTTTTCGTTCACAGTACCATTTTATTTAACACTTACTGCCAAGATTTCATCAAGAAGAGAAATAGCAGCTTCATAATCCTCTTGCTGGTAGGCAGATAATGCTTGTGAATGCAGGCGCTGCAGCTCATCAGATTTTGTCAGCTGAGTCTGGGCTTCTTTTTCCTCATTATTGCTAGGATTGGATTTGAGCTGCAAACATGAACAAGGAGAGAGACTGAAATGCTCGTTCAAGGATCTCTTTTTGTCCCATTAATACACATATCATGGAGAATTGACTAAAGCTGCAAATAAAGCAAAATTAGTTTCAAAACTCTACTGGAAGTGTTTCTACCTCTCAGCTTCAGAAAAAAGAAACATTTTGATGATCAATGCAAGATTTTGGAAGTCAGAAATCCAATTCCTGCTCCCCCTCCATGCTTGATCATTCACCATTGGACACATCATGCACAAAAGTCACTGTCGCCCCCTTCACCTGCTGGAGTTGTGGACCTCCCAATTGTATCCTAATTAATTCACCTCTGCTGACAGTTATTAAACACTGGATTCCTCAGCAGCAGCAGACAGTATAACCACGTGGCATAATCGCAGCTCTCACTTTCAGCACTATACATATTTATAAATTCATGACAGAAATAAATGAAACATGTCCCAGACAGTTATTACTGTGAAGCTGTGTTTCTTGCATTTTCCCCACTAAGAGGGGCTACAGCAGCAAGAGGCTACAACCAGGGAAAAGGCTCAGCTAGGATCAGCTGGATATTTACACATTCTGTTTCTTATGTAGTTTTAAACAAGTTTAAAGTTTTGTCTACAAGGACTCATTTCTCTAATCCCTCTCTCTGAGCAAGCAGAATTGGTTACATTTACTTGTCTTTTTTTGTTTAGGCAGGTCTATCTTTGCCAATAAAATTTTTTCTTTTAAATCTTGCAGGCAACTTTGCTACCACCCAGGAAGACACATATGAACCAGAAAGAATCTCAGCCATTCCCTCGCAAAGCCAGGAAGTCATTTGTAGGATTACTGTAGCTTGAATAAAGCACTGACTTCACACTTGCTGCTGATCAGAAAGAATTTCAGAGTTTTAAAAGGGACAGGTCAGCATGACTTGATTTTTTGTTTTAAAATCAAAACTTGCATTGTCTTGCATTCTATACACAGAATGTTAACTGAAGTCACTCAAAGTCATCCAATACTTTTTTCTTTCCTCATTTATCTCAAAGTGGCCTCTTCTTTTTTTCTCACCAGAAAGTTCTTGAAACATATGTATTTTGTGCTTATGGCTCTCATGTAATTCAACTCCAGCCCTCAGAAGTCCTTCACCAGAATTTCCCCTGCTTCCAACACTTCAGTATATTAAAGGAAAGAACCTAAATGCAACATCAAAACCATGCACAGATCCCCCATTTCAATTCTTCTCTACAAATGTTTTTTAACCTTATGCAGTTGATTTTTGCCAGGTAAAATGAAACAAGTTGTACTTAGACCTGAACATTCTCCTTTATTCCCTACACTGTCTTTCCGCAAGAGGAAAAGGATGTGATCAAAAAGGGTTTTCTTCTTTGTAGGCTGATTCCTAACGTAAGTCTCCTAAACCTTTTCTTCTAGTCAGAACCCTGCCTATAAACCCTTGATGCTGTGCATCCACTTTCTCCCTAAAATCTGGAACTTATAGTAGAGGCAAATTTCTGCACCTCTAATTTCAAAAAGCACCAAGTCTACAAAACGCTCTGAAGTTCTGAACTCTTCGGTTCCAGATGACTTACTTGATTTTTCCCTCAATTTCTCAGCATTTTCTTCTTAAAAATTAAGAGCTTTTGCTATGGATGAGCTTTACACTTTAATTTAAACTTATCTCACAATAACACTGCACTCCTTAGACACAAAGTATGTTTCTTGTAAAGTATTTGGACAAAATGTCAGTGCAATATGAAAAGCAATGTTACAATCATGCTGACAAGTCCAATAATAATAAAGACCATTTGAGTGAAACATCCTAGATAATTTTAGGTAGTACATGTCCAGTTAACAAAGAAAGGGAAACTTTTCATGGTATCATTCAAACTAAAGCCCTTGTGTGTTTGCATGCTGCAGTATGATGAAAATATACACTCAGAAGCTCTTAAGTAATTAGCATAGTGGTATGATGTTTTAATCAGTAACGTTAACTAAAGCAAACAGAAGCCTGTTCATTCAGGTCCCAAAAAAAAAAAGCTGGACATGCAATACAGTTCATTGATACACTCATTTTGGTTTACTTCTTTTTCTGTCTTTCTGCCCTATGATCAGAGGACTGTCACATCATTATCAATAATGAATCACATTTCAATCTCCTTTTCCTGTGGAACAGTAAGTTTGGGGATGACCACTCAGAACAACTGCTTGTCTTAAGTGTGCTACATGTCCAAGAAAGGAGCAAAGTATTGAGACAACTCTTCAGATGAACTTAATACAGGTCTAAGGCAAACCTAACACTCCTCTGAATGCTTCAGAGCAAAACACAAAGCTGGGGCTGTGCTCTGCTCAGTTCTGCAGGACAAGCACCCTGCTGCTGCTGAGCATGTCCTCAGCACAGTATCCTTTGCTGTCTTCCAGGCTAACTACACTTGGATTACAACACTAAAATTTAACCTGCTGCAATTTAACTTGCAGCAACAAGAACCAGTCACCTGTTAACAGTAGATTTCCTTGACTCCACCTGACCTGCCAAACCTGTGCCTAATTCCCTTAAGCCAGTACAGGAATGGCTTTGTTACTGTAAGTCTATCACAGACTTACTACTCTATGTGCTGCTTTATTTTATAGCCTAATCTCAGTAGAGAAAAGTAACAACCCCTAGGGTAAGCAAAACTCCACTTTCCCCCCCTCAAGTAAGCAAAACTGAAGATAACAAAATCATCGTGCTCACTCAATTTATTGAGCTGAGCTTTAAAAGCATTCACACACTTATCTCTCTTTCTATTACACTCAATGAGGAAATAAGCTTCTTCCAGAATTTTACCTCAATGACTTGACTCAGAACTTTGCAACATTACCTTGCTGCCCCCAGGACAGCGACACAATGTATCAGCAGTTCACTTCATGAAACCCAGCACTTTTTTTGGCATCTCAGAAGTCCTCAGATCATTTTTACTCAAAACAGGCAGTCCTGAAATGACTGCCTTGCACTTGCAGTCGAAGACCTAGTATTTAAACATTTTCTGATGGGAAAAGCATTTTAAGAAGCTAAACAATTCATGCAGGTTTTCAAGAAGCAATATAACACTCTCACCACCCCAAATCTACCATCCCTTACTGTATTTTACAAGTCCATCAATATGACCTTTCTAAGAATACAGAGGTGACATGAGACAAGCACAAGGGGACATAAAAAATACAATGCAGCACTACTTCAGAAAAATGTTTATATGAGGCCACTGACAAAGTCAAACTGATATATCAGCAGTGACAAAACACTGAAGCAAGACCAACGCTAAATTACCAAGGATTCACCCACATTTTGTGTTGGATGCTGCTATCCTGAGATGGCACACGCCAGTTCGAATTAGTATATTCCGACGTGTTGCACCTATGCATCTCTTACATTCACTTTCTGGGTCATCAATATGCTTTTTATTGAACAAGCCTTTACAACACTGTCAGCATGCTCAAAAAAGGATCCCCAAACACAGAACACAACTGGAAATCACTTGGACCAAGTGCCTTCTGCCTGTTAAAACTCTTTGCTTCAGGATGTTTCTTCCAGAAGCACAGCGAAGAGTTACAAAATATGGCTAAGCTTGATCCATGGTTTACCATGACCTGTCCTGCTTTCCAGCTAGTCCTTCAACTTCCTTTGCAATGACCTGTTAGCAATACAGGGAAAAGCTGGGCACTTAGTAGAAGAATTTTAATGAGGAATAGTTACAATCTCCTTGAAGGGAAGAAAAAAAAAAAAAAAACCTACAAAAACACAACCTCAGAAATCATACTCTCAAAATGGCAATTCATCTGTAGCATTTGAGTATCTTAGGACTATAAACAGACACTGTCAGCTTGAGAAACTCTTAAATACTACTGTGTGAAAAAGAAGTTATTGTTAAAACCCTCAAACCTTATAGGCACACTGTTTCTATCCCTCACTTACAGTGGGTCCGGTGCCACTAACACAGACATACATCTACACGTTCTAAAGCTGGTTTATTTTTTTGCTTTTCAAACTGGTAAATACACAGACCATGAGATTGATCAGGCTTGTGAAAACCATCCTGAAAGGAACTGAAGGAAGCTCCATAGTTTGTATTATCTAAGATCAAGACATCCATGCACTCAAGGACAGAACTGAAAGGAAAGCCCTGCATTGGTAACATATTAGGTAACACAGCTATAATGATAGACAGACGGAAAAAAAACCTCAAGGAAATATTTAAATACTTTTTATTCTTTAGCTGGGAAGCTACAGATGATCACAGTACTAAAGAGGAATGTATTTGGAAACAGCTAATGTTACTTTGATGTGGCTAACAGAGCCTCCAATACCTACCCCAAGATTGCCCAGCAACTTAATCAAATCAGGCTACCATACAGTGCCATAAGATGGTCTCTCCCACCTACATCCAAAACAGTATTATTACAATACCAACCAACCCTGTAAAACTGTTGTCCAATGTATTTTGCAACAGCCAAGGGTTTCTCTAGACAAAAAAGCAATTTGTAGGTGTACAGAGCTCGGTCACTTGGTCTTGGCTGACATCTAGTGGAGCTGGAAGCTGTGCCTTCAGTTTCCAGCTTTCAAGTGTTTGTTCTTCCAAGGCAGACAGAAGAGTGTATTTAGGACACCTCAATTTACAGTATTTACTACAACAAATTTCAGTGGGGAATGTTACAGTCATCTTTAAAAAAGACTAAAATTTAAAAGAAATATGACAACTTGGTCCTTTACACACTTTTCAACACACTAGGCAGAAGTTCAATTCTACTTTTTTGTCTTCTACAGAATTCAGCAACTCAAACGCTTGTCATTGTCTCTAGAACATAAGCAGAGTCACAGACAACACTGTAAGACACACACACAGGGCTGCCAGGATTTGCATTACTTTTGTCACCTTTCCAGAACACCTTCCATCAACTAAAGTATGCCAATATTCCTTTTATTTTTAGTAAAAACTACATGCTTAGAGATAAAATAAACATTTCAGGGCTTTCATGGCCTGAGACCTTGGACATGAGTGTTAAAGCACCCACAGATCATCCTGTTGACTTCTCTTATTCAGAAACTATTGAAAAAAGAGAAGGAACTTGATATTAAGGGAAGGAACATATGAACACTCAGCAAAGTTGTAGCAGAGAAATAAATACTCTTCATATAGTATGAGCAACAACTTCAGCAAATCACCAAAGGACTTCTGCTTATTCCCTGTTCCATGTTGAAAACCTGGCCCACGTAAAGAATTTCATCAGCTTGGTGCATCTATTGGCCAAAAGGAGAGGTTTCTAGAAATGTAGTATAGCTGATAACAAAATCTGAATCACCCCTCTATGCAAACCTTGTGATTCATTTCAGCCAACAGCAAAGTACAGAGTAGGGAAAAATAAAGGCAATCTAAAAATAACACCTGAAGGCTGGAGTCTCAAGAGGCTCTGCTCCCAAAAAGGAATACTGCATCCTTTCCAGTCAGGCATTCCTACTGCCTGCTCTCACACTAGAACTGCCTCATAAGACAGCCAATACTGACATGCCACAAAGGGCAGGAATATACAGAGAAACTGCTTAGCAATCATTTAACTTTAAAGAGATTTAGTGGGCTCACCATGAAACCTTTCCCACATACTATGTAATGACATAGAATCTGAGGTTATGAATTCTTTTTTCTTTTCACGAGTATAGACTAAAGGATAATTTTACTATTATATGTAAAGAACAGCTTCAAGGATTTTTTTTAAGCTTTACACAAAACCACTGGTCTTAGAAGCTGGGAAAGTTTACCTGTCATCCTCACCTCCATTTAGATGGGCTGAATTTTTCTTGTTCTTTCTCTCCCTCAAAAATGACTGCATCTCCTAATCTGCTGAGATCCCTTTTAAGGAACATGACTACAAGAGAAGGTATGGGAAGAAAAAAAAGCTTTTCAGAGTCTCCACTGGGATTCAACAGACTTCAGGAATACACTAGGAGAAAACAGCATTTTAAGGATGGCTCATTATATCAGTCACCTTGCAGTTTTGAAAAACACAAAAAGCAGTACTGGGACACTTAATGCAAGTGTCCTACAGGGGATTACAAACCACATCACTCCTACATGTCTCTCTACTCCTACACTGAGTAGTCCAAGCAAAATTAGTCTCCTTAGTTTCCATACCGTCACCTGGTTTCTCCAACTCAAGAATGGGGAATATCTTAAATCTGATCTACTACTCTCCTTAAATCAACACTTAACCAAAATAAACAATCTCTTGTGTGAAAGCACGTAAGAGATAACACATCCACTATCATTCAATGGTTTACAATCTACTTCAAAGGCAGTTGGCATTACCAGAAGAAAGTCCATCCCATCTATACAGCTACTGCCTCAGGAAAAAAACTAGAACTGAAGGTGAAACCTCTCATATTTAACACCCTGCAACTCTCTTCTGTAAGCATATGACATCCTCAGGACCCCCTCTTCTGAGTGACATCCCAAAACCCTAGAGTAAAGAAAGCAGGTTATTTTTCTTCCAATTAGGACTTCCCTTTCAGTGAGAGAGGATGAATGGGGTGAAAGTTTGTTTTGTTTTTTAAATACAGCATTGCCACCCCATCTTTCTGTGACACTCAACTTCTGCAAACTCAAACACGACCAGGCTGCTGCATCCCTACTGACTTAAGAGTGATTGCAACTTAGACCCTGTGCACTACTAATGCAGGATGGCCCAAGTACCTATCCAATTAGCTCCACTGGGACACCACAGCTCGCTGATATGCTACCTTCTAACTCAGGATGAGAGCATTCTAGTTAGCTGATAATCAGCTAACAAAGTGAGAGGCTATAGGGCTGTTCAGATTCTGATCTGCATTCACTCAGTTAAGAAGCAGAATCACAGATCACATGCTCCATTCCCATGTAAACCACACTATTTCAGGTAGCCAAGTGCACAACTAAACTCTACCCTAAAAGCTATGAGATCCCACTGGCATTTTTCGCATCCTATCTTAGTAGTAAAAGGAACTTTCATTTCAAGGTGCAACTTACTCGTTTTGGCTTCTTGACCACTGACTTAAAAGTAAGAGACCACTATTGCTCTTGGTAGAAAAGAGAGTCTCTAGATGCAAGTCTTGAAATCATTTAGAAAGCTATTCAATACCTAACAGCTTCCTCATTCTCTCCTTCCCTCTCATTTACAAAAAAGCCAAACAATCAAAGGACCACAGAATATTAATACATTTCACAGCATTGTGACTAACTTCTCTCCTCTTGAGACTAACTACAGTTTCACATTTAAATGAAAATATACTGACAGTATACCAGGTGTTTTAGACATGCAGAGAACTGGTAGAATAATCAGTCTTGCTATCTGAAAGATCAAGAGAACAAGGGACAAGAACAAGAGAACAACCTCTCAAAGAAGTCTACTTAAAAGATTTCAAAGTGTGCAGCATAATTTAATCCACTCTCCATATGAATAAAGCAACCTATTACAATTTACTACTTTAATATTGGCTCATTTTGCTTGAATATACTGTACTTAACTGAAAATTATGCTCTTCAAAACAGACCACTTCCCAATTCTCTAAGTACACAGGCAATATTGTTCATAGAATAAAGGCAAATGAAAGTAAGATTGTGGACTAATATAGTATCTTCCTAAGTCAGCTTCCGAGAAGAAACTGTTCTACTTCAGATTTAGAGCCTGACTGAGGACTGAAACTATTTGACTGATCAAAGGCAGAAACCTAAATTTTTGCAGCAGGTCTGGCAATAGGGAAATATACTTGACAGTTGACTGGAGAAACTCTTCCATATGCACCATTAAGCAATACTTCAAGAAACAGTAACTGCAAGAGATGCATACGCAAACTCACAATCAATACTGACATCGTGTAATTGCTGTTGCAGCAACTGTGTCCTCAGTTAATCAGAACTGAACCACACTCTCCCACATCTGCAAACAGCAGGGCTGCCCTGCTATCAGACCACATATTCCTAAGAAACTTACTGAGGAAGAAGCAGTCAGAGGAGCCATAGCTCCATGAATTTCAGAATAAGCTGCTGGAGCTCTGCTACAAACGCAAAAACTGCCTGGTGCATTTATATCTCCATTAAACATCTGCAATCTGCAACACACAGCTGTTTTTTCCATCACTCTTTTCAACAAAAGTCAACAAGACACCACCAGTTACATTGCAAATTCTTCTTATTTTGGCAAAAGGGACATGGAAGTGGTTCAAACTAGCAACTCTTGAAGAGCAAGCAAGAATGAAGAATGAATCTTATTTATACTCATATTTACATGAACTCTGTGCAATAAAGAGGGAACCAAGACTCACACTATGTGAGGACTTTTCTTCTGGGGTTAGATCAGTTTACTTTTGCAGTGTAGGGCTGAAATGCACAAAATATCCATCAAAACTAAGAACAGCCCAAGTGAGTTTTAGGTGGGTAATATCCAACTCTGTGTGTATGGCAACTCCACAGTTCCTGATCATGGAGAAAGTACTGTCAACACATTGGTGAAAGATGGAGAACTCTGCAGAGCAGAAGACAGAGGGAGGCATGCCACCGAAATGTACTGCTCAGTAACTAAATTAAGAGCCCACAATTCTTCTGCAACCAGTAAAAAGAGATAGGAACTTGTAAAGGATGATCCCTGATGCCCCTCGTAATTTCCCTGGAAGACATCAATACAGTGATATAAACCAGAGTTCAACTACATACTTCCAAGTTCCATGTCACTTATTTCTGAATGAAGACTGCTCCCTAGTACAGCTGTCATCAAGCAGAGATCATGAAGTGTCAGGCACACACAAAAAAGATTTTTCAAAGCACTATGTTGTTTCAGGCAACATTCAATTTCACCTTCATCACTATACTGCAACTTTATTAGTCATTTACTCATACAAGGTTGCTTAGCTACTACATCTTGAAAGAACAGGAAAGACAAATTCAGGTATACATATCATATACTCTAGAGCATTAGAGTTAAGAAGTGACCTTGGCTCAGAACTCAACCTTAAAAGCAGTGATGTAGTTCAACACTGGACTCCAACTTACCACATTTTTAAAGTCATCCTCTGCTTCATCAAATTTTCCTTGCTTAAGCAGTAAGTGTCCTCTCTGTAATCTTGCCTGAAATGAAACATAACTTTTTATTTAGAAATGGGAATTCAGCAAAGTATGAACACAAGTATCAGTTTTCTCTAGCAGGAAAAGTTTCATTTTCATATAGCTGACAAGCTGAAACAGAGATCATGACACCCATTTTTTCTCTTCTTGATTTAATGACGTTCTCATAAGGCCTCTTTAATGGTAAAGGATTGCTCTGAATCAGAACTCAGAGACAAAAAGCAGACAGTTTCTATGAGCAGCTGCAACTCATGCAAAGTACTCATCTGAAAAGCAGAACAAATCAAAGTGAATGTTGACTTTACACCACTTTCCTGATTATAACTGCTTACAGAATAAGTAAATAGCAGACATAATAAACAATAAACAATTCCCACATTTCATTATTTCACTAAATCTCAGAGTAATAGAAGCTATGTAAAAAGCCAAGCTAATGATTTAGAAGATTTTAGTTTATAAAAAGAGCATTTTCACAGAACAATGACCTTAACATTTGTTCCTTTATTGTAAACTATACAGGACATGCCACTGCCCACAAAAAAGGGAGGCGAGAGAATCAGATGGAGACGACTTCAGCGTCAGTTTCCAACTAGTGAGGCAGTCTCCACATACACTACACAGAAGTGAGAAAGGCGTAAGCAGATCAGAAGTTGCAACAATCACACAGAAAGGTGCTGAGATTAGGATAGTTCCTGTGGAGACGAGATACCTCAAATCAAATGCTGATTAAGACAGAAAAAAAACCCAGAGGCACCTATGTGCTCTCTTCTCCCTGTCCCAAAGGGCATAGCCTTGGTGAACAACAGAATAACCACAAGTGAGAGAAAAAAAGGTGTTTAGTATAAATCCATGAACTTAGTAAAACTATTAGTTGCTCAAATAACTGGCTAGACTGTACTCAGCATAGTTGCAAATTAAGGCACATACATTATTGCTATTATTTTATCCTCCTTAAAGCCTTCTGAGGGATAATGTATTCTCTATTCCTGTTGAGCAAAGTCTGAAAAAAACCCCAAATCTTCTTTGAAGCAGGTTGGGGTTTTTTTTACACTTGAACAATCTTCAATTCCAGTAATACTTACTGATGTGAAGTCCTGCTTTAATTCAACCACTTTACTTAAATCACGAATTGCTGCTTTAGATTTGCCCATGGCTAAGTACACTGTGGCTCTTCTGTAATACGCAATGTAGTTATCAGAGTCTCCCTCTGCAAATGAACAAACAATAATCAGAATACTATCTCAAAGCAACTGAAATTTCTGGTACAGTGGAACTGTAATGACTGAAAATATATTATCTGAATTTTAAGCCACTGGAAACAACGGCACATATTAATAAGACAACGTTTGTAACGTTACGCAAGAAGTATTTTCTATGCAGTTTAATTATTTAACAAAGATTACAGAAACACAGTAAATGCCAAATAATTAAGAGTACTGAAGGTCAAATATGTACATGTTCTTCAGCTTTGTGCAGGAGAACAGTCACTACATACGACTGCTTTACCTTCAACTGCAGGCCTACATCTGAAAGCATGTTAATTCATCATTTTACAGCCCAGGCCCTGATCACCATATAGGATAAATGCAAATACTCCCAAAATTACCAATATGTTAGTCCAATATCATCAGAGAACACATTCATTATATCATTCATTGAAATAGCAGCAACTTCTTTCTTTAATAATGAATTAGGCACAAACACTCCCTCTCGACAGCAGACAAATGCACACACATTATCAAAACCTGAAAGCTAACTTAAGGTCCCACACATTCCATGTTGTCTGCTGGTCAAAATTCCAAGATCCATCAACTTTAACACTCTTTTAGCTAGCACATACATCCGTACAGGAGGCAAACATGAGTCTCTGAAACCAAGAACAATTTTCTTGACATTCTTCCCTACACAGTATTTCAAAGAAACAGGTGACAGCTACTGTGGGCTCTCAAGGAGAAGTAACTTAAACCACCAAAACAACCATATGCACTAGAAGACAGGAAACTTTTTACTATGCTATTAAAAACACAATACTCAACCCAGAATTTGCAGACAAGAACATCCATATCTGAGGAACAAAATAAGTACTTTCCTTCCTCACATCATGTGACGTTTAAGTTGAACTTTAAAAGAAATGGAAGAAATAAAACTGCCAAAAATCTTATGGACAGCAGTCAAGTTTCATAGGTGGTCACCTTCATTACCAAAACACTAGTTCAATTCTCACTGAAAAATGTATCTGCACTCTTCCTCTACAATGTCTTGGCTGTGGAAATGCTGATCTCCAGAGCTGAAATTTAATAAAAACTCCCATGCTGTATGCCTCCTTGTATGTCACCATTATGAACATCAAATAAATTTGAATGTCATCATCCTTAAAAAAAGAGGAAGCATTGAGTCCTACCACATACACCTAAATGTGCAGTCTAGGTATGAATCGACTACTGAAATTAAGGAACTTTATTAATACACAAATGACAGAAGGTAAGAAAGAGCTAGCACAGAAAGCAGGTTCCAGCACCAGAAGATTACCTGACAGTCAGTTTTGCCTCAGTACCCCAGTAACAGTAATGGACAGCAATTGACACTTACCCAGAGAGAAGGCATAAGCTGTCAACTTGATGGGATTGAAGAAAGAGTTGAAAATTTAACTGAAGAGAGGTAATATAAGCAGTAGTTTTCTTCTATTTTAGATGTTTGAAAAAAAAAATACCCAAAAATAGACTGGCTGAGGCAAGACAAAAAGATCTATTTACCTTACAGTCTACAACAATGCAGTACAGCCAGAAAATAATTCTTGCGCCCCCATAAGCACAGTTGGCAGATCATGTTTAAAATCTTTTCAAAAAGGCAAAATACAAAGAAAAAGAAGTCTGATGAAAATTAGGCAATCCAGTGGAAATCAGCATCCAACTAAGAATCCCATAAAGGTCACAATTGAGGTGGTCACACCATAGTTGTACAAGCTGCTTGAGGACAGCTGGCAAAGCAGCAGGCTTCACCCACACAGTCACCTCACACCACTGCTGCCTCTGCACCACCACCAGGAACTGCACAGCCACACACTGGACTGGCGTCCTCACCAAATCCAAGCTAAAGTTTGCCAATCAATAATAAAGGAGTAAATCATGCTGGAGCAATAACTGTGCTCAGGTCCCACCAAAATGCTTTGGCAGCAACACACAAACAGAGTAACAGACTGCCTCTAGGTGGAATAAGAAGCTTTCATAACACAGGAAAAAAAAAGGAAGTTGCCCCCTCCACTCCCTTTATACAAAGGAAGTTGACCTTGGAGTACGCAAAGAAAATATTAGTAACTCAGAATCGACTGATACTTCATTTACATCGCACTATTAAACCAAGACATGAATAAAACAGTATCACTAGTATGACTCATCTATGTGTAACATCTCAGTAATATTCTTCTGAGAGAGAAGAAGATGCTCTTGTACACAATATAACAAAGTCCAGTAACTTGAAAAACCCACCACATAATTAAGAAATTGTAGTGTTAATGGACACTGCTCTTTACTGGTGCTGTCTCTCTGCTTCGGTAAAAGGATTTTAATCAGCAAAGCTGCTTGAAGTTCTTAAAAGCAAACATTTAACAGCTCAGTTTGTTGAAAATACAGAACACCAAACAAGAACTCACTAGTTGAGTACAATAGAAGGACAATTTTGCTCTCCACTACCAGTTCAGTATCTCAAACTTGCAGCACCAGTTTTACTGAGATATCACCCACTTCAACATTTAATTAAGAAAAAATAAGAAAGAGTGACTAATTTAAACATTGAATTTTTTACAGCACTGGATAAAAGCAAGCATGGATAAAGTCAGCCTTTCAAAGACATACTTTGAAAAACATCATAAAGATTAAATGTGATTAGACAGACAGGGAATACCTCATCAAATGATATCACAGTCAATCATAATTCCTTTCATATAGCTAGCTTGCAGAGCAACAGTGACTTACATGTTTATGTATCATGTATTATTTTAATACAGTTTTATTTTATTTTTTAACAGTTTTATTTTATCAAAACCAAAGCATAAATATTCTACTGCATCTCTGTTGGCTCCTGTCCAAACTACTGCTTAAAGGTGCCCCAACTTCTGTGACTCATGGAATGCAATTTGCAAGAAAGCAGGCTACTAATGAAGCAAACAGTGGAAAAAACCCAACCCAAAGGTATTTCAACCCAAGGGTGACAAGAGTCACCTCCCTGAGATACGTACCTATAGCTGCATGAAAGTGAGATAAAGCATCCGCTAGCTGTCCAGCAGCCAATAATTTCTTTCCCATTTCAAGTTGTTTTTCTACTTCTGCATTTATTCCACACTCAGCTCCTTAAAGAAAAACAGAAAGATCAAGGTTTTGACTGACCTGTTTGGTTATACCAAACACATACAGTGGTAATACAACACATGTAACAAAACATTATTGATATAGAGGAAAAAGTCACATCTGCCTGTACTTTAGATGATCTGAGGTCTCTTCCAATCTAATTGATTCTGAGATTCTGTAAAGCAGCCTGCAGCCTAATAATGTCATAGCATGTCCCAATAAGGATGTGTCAAAACACATGAAACACCGTAAAGCACCGCATTGTGACGAAGCACCAAATATGCACCTACACTTTCAGTAGCATACTTTTGGCACATCAAGATTAATATACCAACTATAAAAACAGTTTGGCCAACTACACTTCTATGTGGACTTTCAATTTCAGAAGAATCTGGAAAAGCACTCATAACACACACTTGCAGCAAATATACAAAGGCTGTAAGTTAAATTTCAGGACTCTGATGGTAACTTATTAAGAACTGTTAAGCTACGTAGAGAGATTGGCTTCTCATCTACTGCACTTTTGTCACATCTTCATAATTTCCAAGGTAAACTTCTTCAAGAGTGCAAGTTTTGACATAAACTATTAAAATTCTCACTCCTTTTTTCCTTTAACCAGTAGCATGAAAACCATACTAGAGTAGTAAGTCTTTGAAGTGCCACTTTTAGTTTAAAGCTAATAAATTACTGCTGCTCAACCAACTGGGAAAGACTACTGTTGAGAAGAAATGAGCAGTCAAGTGCAAGTACATGCTGTACATACATCAATTCAGCAACAGGTTTTTCATTTATCCTGCTTCCAGCTGTCTTCAGATCAGGGCAGAATTTCACTATAAATTACCTACCAGCTTATGACTATTAAAAAACTTTCACTCTAGGAAAGTTTTCTTTTACTAAGAGGATACCCTATGCCTAAATTTAAGCAAGGTAATGTATTGAAACCCTGAATAAGCACATTACATTAATAACCAATGATTTATAACTTATTTCTCTCAGGTTTTGCACTGAGCTGATTCAGATAGGCACTTGAATTCATTTTAAATATAAGAATGCAGCAGCACTTTGAAGTTGTTTCTCAGAGTCCACATAAAAATGTTACAGTACACTTGATTGAAGGAAAGTATATCCAAACTTCTCACACTGAAAGGTGGTTAAACAGCAAAGTATTTGTAATGAAAGAACAGTAAGTTTCTGATCACCAAGTCACTGTGATTTTAGACTTAGAAGCTCCCAGCACCTGGGATCTTAATGTTTCCTTCCTGTTCATTACTAAAGCTTGTAATTGTTTTAATTCCACATTATACGAAAATCCTTGAGCTGCCTACACTAAAATGAACAAAATACCCTCTGTAACCACTAGAGAAAGTTCTGTCTGCTAGAAGATTGAGAATAATTCAGCAGAGGGGGTTCGAGGGCTTCAATGCAAGTATTTGTTTTAGAAAAATGACAACAAACAAATTCCTTTTTTTTAATTAATAGACATGACTTTGTGAAGTAAGTCCCAAATTTCCAGTGAACATCTTTTAAGTAGATGAAGTTAAAACAGTAATTACTTATCATATAGACAATTTGAAGATCTTCCTAAATGATGCATTTTAAAGTTAATTCTAGGTATGTATAAAATCAATTCTGCTATTCTAGCTCTGAATACAATACAAATAGCTCCACTGATAGTAAACAGTAATTTTTCCCCCCACCCCACACACAGTATTCTAATTACAGGTAGCTTTTCTGTGAATGTCCAATTTGCAGCAAAAAAGGACATTCTTCCTTGCCCATTTTGCTTCTCCACCTTAAAGCTTCGATCATCAAGTAGTCCAGTGTCCTTTCAAATGACAAAGAAGGCACTGGACACACAATGACAGAACTCATAACAAAACTGGGAAAAAACCTCACCACAAATTTCCCTGGCTTTGGAAGTGGAACCTCACCACATTTTTCCCTGGCTAGCAATAATTTAGGTATCAAATAATAAACAGACTCAACTATTTAACAAGACCTAATACCAACAAAAAACATCTTAAGTTTCATTCCTCCTGTGTCTTCCCACACACAAATATCTGAAATCTTTCTAAACTTGTCAGCTTGGAGTGGTATCCTAGAAATGGGCTGTAAATTACTCTTTGATGAATCTTCCATCTACTCAAACATGACACTCAATTTCCAGTCTCAAGCATCTGAAGGAGCATCCCTGTTTCGCATTTAGTCACATCAGGATAGCTCCAAGAAGACATTTTTCCACAATAAAATGTACCTGCACAATTTGGTCTTTCAAACAGTGTTCAGTACAGTTTTACAGTTACATGATACTTTAGGCATGAGAGCCATCTTTTTCCTTGAAAATAATGAAGACAATAAAAGAAATGAGGAAGGTGCCCACTCATAGCAAATAAATAATAAAAGCAGGAGCAATATGGATAAATTAAGAAGATGAATTGTGAAGTACTGTAGATTCCCTGCAGAACAAGACTAATTATACTTGACATACATTAAACCATATCTTATACGTTGGCTCTGCAAGTTGCTGAACATCATAAATTATTGCATGAATCTCCAGAAGCAGCCTTTATTATCAGCCTAACCACGACAAACAGAGACATTTACTATTCAGGAACACTCTGCACTGACCTGATAGTTGGGCTGTTTATTCATAGAAATCTATTGCTTATTCATTTTCTGGCTGTAGGTAAACAATTGCCCTAAATAAACCAGCCCCCACAGTAGACATCTGAAAACTGGTAACATAAGCACAGGAGTCCAAGGACTCAAATTCTCTGCAACCTATTTGGTACCTATTCACTCTTTTGTCTGGGAATGAACCTAAGAACTAACATTCAGCTAGAGCGAAAAGAAAACCAAACCAAAGTCACCCCACAGAGCTCTTTCCAACAACTTTGGTGAGCTGGATACCAAGGGACCAGCTGAAGAAGCTCTCTGTATGCTCCAGCAAGGAACTAAATGCACACAAGAGATATGCAAGTATACTATTTATTTTTTAAAACTTCCAAGTATTTTAATTTGAATATCTAATTGTTAAGCATTCACCTAGGGCCTCAGACGAGCACACACATGAGCCCCAGCTGTCAAATCCAGTCAGATATTCTGCATAAATTCAGAGTCTTTAGTCCTGACACTGGTACAAGAGACTAAGAGTCAAAAAAACAAAACCAAAAAAACCAAACCAAACCAAAAAAAAAAAAAAAAAAAAAAACCAAAAAAAACCCAACCAAACCAAAAAAAAAAAAAAAACAAACAACCCCAAACACTAAACCCCAAAATATTCCCAGATAATAATAACTAGCCTTGACAACTCAAAGGACTGAAGGCAGAGGGAAGATATGCAGGTGCAGCTAACCTGTTTTTCCAGTTAAACACACTTCAAATAAATAATAACTTCCTGGTAGGACTTCTGTTTTATTACAATAATTGGTGCTAATACATAAGTATCTAAGTCTACAGACTTCAACTATATCCTCATATAATCAGTCAAATCGACAATGTAAAAAAATTCACAGAAGTCCTGCAACTAGAGAACAGTTTCAAGATGTTACATTTGTCTACATGCTCCTGTTTTCCTCCCCTGTAGAATTTTCACCCCCTTTTTTTTTAAATCTTGTCACCAAGCTGAGTAACAAGACCATGAAAATTAACAGAATTAGTTCCCACTGTGTCTCAAACAGTCATTTCAAAGACAAAAAAGCAGCATACATGTCACTAATCTTAATTACATTAATCTGAACATTTTTCATAGGTTTGGTTGGTTTTTTTTTACATAGACAAGCTTAATGATTGCCTTATCTTGTCATGCGAGTGGGAGATCCTGCTTTTGCAACATTTTTTTATCAGAATGACCCTGAGTCTTTAGTTTGGTCTTTATGAATGTTCACAAGCATGTTATTCACGAACAAGCAACCACAGTTTCAGAAACAACACTTCTGAGTTCACACAGAGCCTCAGAGTATCCAGTTAAGCCATGTGGAACTTCCACCCATGAAGTTTTTACTCCCTCCATTTGCAAAGAAGTTGGTAAATACAGCAAACACTGGCAAACAAAAAAAAAGCCCTGCCCTCAAGTAGCACTTGTTATCTGGGGCAAAAAAAAACAACAAAAAAAGCTCCCGAACTCAGGGCGGAAACAAAAAGTGGGGGGAGGAAAAGAAGCGTTTAATACTTGTGGTCTGACAGCAACTAACTGAGCTCTGTATACTCAGAGCCCATTTATTCTTCCCCATATCATATTTCCTTTCTACTTCTACAAGGAAAGAGACAGGGAAAATGAACAACACTCCTCTATCCTACTCAGTCACCTTTTTGTTGTGATTAGTGTGGACAAACAGCAATGAAGACTGAATCTTCCCAAGAAGTGGATGTGTGTCAAATTCAGCACAAGCTGGGATGAAGAGAAGGAATTCAGGGACCACAACAGCACCCTGCCACAATCAACAAGTATTCAAACACGTTTTTACTGAGTGTATTTACCAGCAAGATATAAATAGTATTCACTGACATCAAGCATAAGATCCAAAGTTAATACAGAACGACTCCTCCACAGATTCATGAATCAGATGACACAAGGGAGACTTCTATTATCAAGACATCAAGATATGAATTTAATGGTGAATATGAACACCTTTGAGCTCAAAGACCAGTAATACTGGTGGCAAAAAAAAATCTAGATACTTAAATAACATACACCCCCCCCTCAATTCTCTAACTACACAATTCTGGAAAATGAGCTCATGACCTAAGAGGTTAGTAAATTCAGTAAATAAGATCCAGAACTACCTCTTCTCACTCTATTACTGTACTCTACATCTTCACTAACTGAAGTTAGGAAAATGTCCCCTCAATTAGCAAATGTGGCCTTGGTAAGCCCAAATAGCCATTAAACCACATACTTGAAATAGGCTGGCAACTCTAAAGAATCCTCAGCAGAAGCACCACTGCCACAATCTCAAGGGGAAAAAAACAAACAGTATACTCTGCCGAAAGTTATTATTTGTCTTCTAACACTACTACAATGCATATTAAAAAAAAGGGCAATTTGACACCACAGTATGTAGTCTTATAATACAGAAGGTCTTTGCCACAGTATGTTCCTGTTGCCACCTGGCCAGCTAAACTATTCTTTAGTTTACTGTATCAACTTAATTTTTAATGTTAACCTACATCATTCTTAAGCCCACAGACTTATTTTGACTACTGACAGCTTCGGTTCCACTTCCATCTACCACTGCCTGTTTCACCTGTCCCTCAGGTGAAAGAAACTCTGACTACAACCACCACTGTGTAACAGAGTTAGAAATTTAACGGAAGCCTGTGAATAAAAGTCTGGCTACACAGGTGCTGCTGACAGCGTACTCCGAAAGTAAACAAGCTGCACGAAGTGCAAATAAGCTGAACTTCCAATACTAATGGTAAGGGGGGGGGGGGGGGAAACAGAGGAAAGAACAGAAGCCATAACAACAAAACAAAACCAGAAACTAATTCAACGCAACCGTCAAAAAAACCCGTGGCACTACTACTGGCTGCGGCTGAGGAGGGCCACTGGAAAAGCCTCTGAACTTCGGAACTGCACAGAATCCACATCGGAGTGAGAAATTCACAGCAAGCAGGGACTGGCCGAAGCTGTCACACAGCTGCACTCGAGGCCATCACGGCATCCGAGACTTCACAGTCTCGGGCTGGCGGCAGCCTCAGCCCGTCCACCAGCAGGCCAAGGAGGGCGAAGCGCACACACAGCGAGGCACCTCAAACCGCACCGCCAGGAACTCCGATAAACCCCAACAGGTCACCGGCAGCGGCGGAGCCCCCACTGCGCACCCTTCGTCACAACCCTGAGTGATGAGGTGGCAGCGCTGTACCTCCCTGCTCACACCCGTTCCCGAAATATTCCCCCCGCTCAAGACGACTCGGGGCGGGGAGGGGGGAGGAGGTGCGCTGCCCCGCCGCCATGGCGGACACTACACAGCCCCCACCGAGAGCCCGGCAGCAGGCGACCAGCAAGTAGCTGACACAGTCGCGGGCCCAGTCCCGGCGGGCCGCAGACGAACGCGGCAGAGACACGGTCGCAACGCACCCCCCAGGGACCCCGGCCCGGCTCACCCTGGTACTGCAGGTCGAGAAGCACGAGCAAGAAGGGCAGCGCGGAGCCCAGGCGCCCGGCGGAGGCAGCAGGGGACACCATCTCCTCCTCCGTCGCCGCCCCCCGTCCCGACAGTGGCGGCTCCGGGCCTTGCCCAACGGCCCGGCGGCTCCAGCTCCTCCGGGGAGGGTCGTGGGCGCCGCTGATTGGCCGCGCCGCGCGCGCCCGCCCCTGCCTGGCGTCCGCCGCCGGACGTGAGGGAGCGCCGCGAGCGCGCCCGTCCGTGCAGCGTCGGGCCCCGCCCAGCCGCCGTGCCCTCACTGAACATGGCGGCGCGGCTGCTACGGCCTGGCGAGCCGAGCGGAGATGGCGGCGCCGCCCCAGACTCACGCAGAAAGGGATACGCGGCGTGTGCCTCTCTGCCTCTGCATTTCATCTCCTGTCTCTTTGCCCGCTCCCGCCCTACTCATGTTGACCTCTTAAGAGTCAGAAATAGTTAACAATTTGCACTGAGGGTTACAAAGAATGAAAAGGGGGTTAGGAGATAGAGATTACCTTATCACAGAATCACAGAATTTCCTGAGATGGAAGGGACCCATCAGGATCATCAAGTCCAACTCTTGGCCCTGCACAGGACACCCCAAAGAGACACACTGCCTGAGAGCATTGGCCAAATGCTTCTTGAACTCTGTCAGGCTGGTGCTGTGACCACTGCCCTGGGGAGCCTTTTCCAGTGCCTAACCACCCTCTGGGTGAAAAACCTTTTCCTAGTATCCAACCTAAACCTTCCCTGACACAGCTTCATGCCATTCCCTTGAGTTCTGTTACTGGTCACCACAGAGAAGAGATCAGTGTCTGCCTCTCCCCGTCACGAGGAAGCTGTAAATGCAATGAGGTCTCCCCTCAGTCTCCTCAGGCTGAACAGACCAAGTGACCTCAGCCACTCCTCATACAGCTTCCCCTCAAGGCCCTTCACTATCCTAGTTGTCCTCCTTTGGATGCTCTCTAATAGCTTAATGTCTTTCTGATATTGCTGCATCCAAAACTGCACATAATATTCAAGGTGAGGCCACCCCAGTGCAGAGCTGAGCAGGACAATCACGTCCCTCTACTGGCTGGTAATGCTGTGCCTGATGCAAAAGCACCACAGGTCCCTGTGCCCTTGGTAATGCAAGGGATTGGTGACAGTTCATGGTCTCTTGGGTCTAGCAGTGGCAGATCGTGACCATGGACTCACTGACCACCAACTTGAAAAACCCACCAACTCAAAAGGAAAGAAAGGTTGAGCATGTGGACTAATTAGCGTGAGAAGTGTGAGAATCATTTAACCAACAGAAGGCAGAATACTAATTAATAAGAAAACTAGGTAACTTGTAGCCAATGAACTGTGATTTCTTTGTTTGCTATAATGTATACATAGTGTAAAGTTTTGAGAATTGGTATGCCTGATGTGTGGAAAACTTCCACCTTGCACGCTGCACAGAATAAACAATGTCCTTTCTATACTAGCCCTGTGTCTGTGTTTAAAGACTCCTTAAATTGGCAACACTACAGAAGTCAGGCTTCTCCAGTGCTGAGGAGGGCTTTGTTTCAAGTCTGTCAGAGGGTGCTCCACAGGTGCTGGCAGGCCTGGAGAAGGATGTGGGCTGCTTGCCCCAGGCCAGCCCAGGGATGGAACAACTGGGGACAGGTGATGGAGTGAGATTAACACCTTTTGGAGTGTGATGGTTACTGTTACTCTTCATTCTTCAAAAAGAGTATGCCCAGACTACTCAAATTGTAGAAAAATTGGACAGTAAGTCACAAGTAAATTCCTTCTGGTTCTTTATAGCTGTGGCTGGCACAGCCATACAGCAGAAGAAGGCAGGTATGACCTCAAACTGGACTTGATTGTCCCTGGGATGCAATCCCACTTTCCATTGAGAGCAAAGCCAAGATAGTCAGCACGGCCTTAACTGTATGTTGATCTCCAGGCTTGCCAAAAAACTTGGTGTTAGGACTTAACAGAGCACAATGTTTTCATACTGAAAGTTTGTGTTGGATTACTCAGGCTGGCAAAGAGAAGGCTCCAGGGACACCTTAGAGCAGCCTTCCAGTACCTGCAGGGAGCCTACAAGATAGAGGCTATTTACAAGAGCATGTAGTGACCATACAAGGGGGGATGGCTTTAAACTGAAACACAGCAGGCTTCTATTAAATATTAAAAAGAAATTCTTTATTGGGAGGGTGGTGAGAAACTAAAACAGGTGCCCAGAGAAGTTGTGGATGACTCATCCCTCGCAGTGTTCAAGGCCAGACTTGATGGGGCTCTGAGCAACCTGGCCTAGTGGAAGGTGTCCCTGTCCATGGCAGGGGGATTGGAACTAGATGGTATATAAGGTCCCTTCTAACCCATTCTATGACTCTATGGTTCTGTAAACTGAAAGCAAAACCCATGTAAGCCCATTGCATGCTGATGCAATCTAACACATATTTTTGGGGCTCTCTCTTCTGTTTTTTTTTTCATAATGAAAATACAGTGTTCTTAGCTACCACAGAAAATTGAATCCTGTATGTGCTCAGTTGTTCATTGTTTCTAATTATTTCAAACTGTTTCAATTTTGGATAAACAAGTCATATTATGGACATATTTTTGTAAAAAAAAAAGAAAACCACCAATCATGTTTTCTGGGGAAATCTGCTGAGAAAATAAAAAACTTGAGGCTTGAATTCTGATTTGGCTACCACTGAAATTTCTTCTTTCATTCTGCAGGTATAGTTACAGACATTACATTTTAACCCTAGGTGATAAAATTTACAAGCTTTCTTGAATGATCAGACTGGAAAAAAAGAAAAGTAGGTTATTCCTTTTGAGCACTTCATTTGGAACATGATGCTTCAAAGGTATCACTAAGAAATTTTACCTGCAGAACACATTCAGAAATAAGAACTTGAAATAATATAAGAAATTATAGATGTGAAATTAAAATTCGATGATACTCTAAAGATTTCAGCATGAGAAATAATGTGACAACTCTATAACACTATGGACAAGACAAAATACAAAGGCCTAAAACTGAACTGAACAGACAATCACTATTATGGTAAATTAATTCATTTGATTTACCTGAAGAAAAAAGCATTAGACCAAAGCCTGGTAAAATTAGTATGAAAGGGAAATTTACACCTTCAAACATATAAGATAACTGAAAATAATATCAAGGATCATGATACACTTAATGGACCCTTAGAAACTAGATTAGGAGCAAACAGGCTGACGAAAACTCAGTATTTCATCCTGAAATACCAAGCATAAAAGTTCAAGTATCAAACTCCTTAAAGCAACATGAAAGCAGTATGATTAAAGCATCGAGTATAATTTTGAGTAGATCCTTGACAGGCTCTTGGGCCTTTACCTGGGTCCTGAAATACCAAGCCAAGGTCAGTATTTCAGGCTGACGCAGTAATGTAAAGAACAATGTGTAATGCCAACACTACAAAATTATCTGCTCAAAGAGGAAGCATTTATCCTTGTCACTCTCTCCTAGAAATGCCACCAGGTGCAATTCCTGAAAGAGACCATAAACCATGAAAGATATTATTTAGATATTAAGTATAAACATGGGAGAAAAAGTTCTTTAACACACTGTATTGGGTTTGCATGGCCAGGTTCTGGTATTGGGGAAGCTACAGGGGTGGCTTTTGTGAGAAGCTGCCAGAAGCTTTCCCCATGTCTGACAGAGCCCATGCCAGCCAGCTCCAGGACAGACCCACTGCTGGCCAAGGCTGGGCAAATCAGGAATGGTGGTAACACCTCTGTGATACCATATTTAAGAAAGAAAAAGGTTATTGTGCAGATGTAATTGCGGTCGGAGAAGAGCAGGGTGAGAATGTGAGAGGAACAACTCTGCAGACACCAAGGTCAGTGGAGAAGGAGGGACAGGAGGTGCTCCAGGCACTGGAGCTGGGATTCTCCTGCAGCCCATGGTGAAGACTGTGGTGTAGCAGCTGTGCCCCTGCAGCCCATGGAGGAGACCCAGAATGGAGCAAGTGTATGACTGAGAGGAGGCTGTCACCCCTTGGGAGGCTCACACTGGTGCAGTGTCCTGGCAGAGACCTGCAGACCCGTGGAGAGTGGAGCCCAAGCTGGAGCAGGTTTCCTGGTACGACTTGTGACCCTGTGGGGGACCCATGCTGGAGCAGCCTCTTCCTGAAGGACTGCACCCGTGGAAGAGTGATCCCCTCCCAGTTTACAAAGGACTGTTGCCCATGGGATGGATTCACAGTGGAGAAGTTCATGTAGATGTATTTCTCATGGGAGGGACGCAATGGTGGAGCAGGGAAAGGACTCTTCTCCCTGAACAGAGGCAGAAACAACCTCTGATGAACTGACCATAACCCCCATTTCACGTCTCCCTGAACCACTGAGGAGAAGGAGGTAGGGTTGGGAAGGACGGAGGAATGGGGGAAAGGTGTTTTTAAGGTTTATTTTACTTCTCATTATCCTGCTCTGATTTTGTTAGTAATAAATTCAATTAATATCCCAAATTTGCATCTGTTTTGCCCATGGTGGTATTTGCTGAGTGATCTCTCCCAGTCCTTAATCTCAACCCATGAAACCTTCACTATATTTTCTCTCCTTTGTCCAGTTGCAAAGGAAGTGATAGAGAGGCTTTGGTGGGTGCCTGCTATCCAGCAAAGGTCGACCCACTACACATGATCTCTTGTGCAATTTCAGAAGCAGAAGAGGAGAAAGACTCAAAGGAACTAATGCCAACATGGTGACAAGAACGCAGGAGAATGGCATGAAGCTGAGTCAGGGGAGGTTTAGGTTTGATACTAGAAAAAGATTCTTCATCCAGAGGGTGCTGGGGCACTGGAACAGGCTCCCCCGGGAAGTGGTCACAGCACCAGCCTGACAGAGTTCAAGAAGTGTTTGGACAATACTCTCAGGCACATGGTGTGATTCTTGGGGTTGTCCCATGCAGGGCCGGGAGCTGGACTTCGGTGATCCTTGTGGGTCCCTTCCAACTCAGGATATTGTACGATTTTATGATTGTGTATTTTGTAATTTGAAAAATAGCAAAGCAATACAGTTGTAATGTATAAAGTTTTTCAAAAGGATTCATAAAAATCAGGCTGGTTTTAGAAACAAGCTTCCTCAGAAGTCTTGAGTAGTGGAGTGAAAGGGCAGATGACAAAGACTACACTAATGCTCAAAGTGCTCAAAAGACAGAAAACCAAGGAATTTTTTCTGAGTTGCTGCTGGAAATACATAGTAACTTCAGAGGGCGGCAATTAGCAAGGAATGACTCTTGAATGTAGTCATTGCTTCAGAGACAGCAAGACATGTGTCAGAGATAAGCTGACATATGGTGGAGTTAGTTATGTCTGTGAAGGACCCTGGTATGCTTGGTAATACAACTTCATTAATAACCCTAGTTCCAAAACCACGCTAACAAATAAAAGTTTCCTGATACAGGAAAAGAAGCAATATAGCAGATTGTTGCGTTGCATGCACAATCAAGTATGAAATAAAGGAGGAGAGGAGAGAGGATGATAACACAGAGATAGTATTCTCAGGACTTCTTCTTGTAAGAGGTCTCTCAGTCCTTACACCTTGTTTTTATTCTCACCTTTCTATATCCCTGTCAGAAACTTAGATGTGATGGAGCTAAATGAAATAGTAGTCTACATCTGCTTAACATGGGATTCTTGTTCATGTAGCCAAATCTTTTGAGAATTTCATATTTCATAGGAGAGGACTATGGGGGAATTCCTTTTTCTGGGTTCCTTTGCAGTAAAAGGAAACAGAAAGGCTCCTACAACCTAGAGTTCAGCATGAGAACTTGATTTATGTGCTCTAACCTTACACTTGGAAAAGCTTATCCGTGTTCATAGACTAAAAAGGGAATGTGAGGGTCCAGTATTGTCTAGGGCAAAGGAGCAAAATATTTCATTTATTATGAAAACTCTATTAAAATATGTATTTTATTACTAAGACATAGAACATTTTTCAATGAAAATGCTACTCTAAAAGTCAAAACACATTGCTTCAAACATTGAGATACTGTTATTGTTCTGAAATAAAGGATTTTATCTTGAAAATATATGGAAAATGTTAGCATTAATGAACTCTCCTAATTTCTTGATTGAAGCAATATCTAAAATTCAGTCTGTTTTCATAAGTAGTTTTGATTTCCCTGAAACTGGTTTTGGTTTATCTGTCATTAATTACATATATTTTTCTCAGCTAAACTCTAAGTTTCAAACCTATGTGATACTTGCAAGCTGTTTTGTTTCTCTTGAACATCTCTTTGATTTTAAAAACTGTGAAAAATATCGTTGACAAAGTTCTGTGCCATCACTGAAGGTGTTCATTCCTATTTTATGTCTGCCAAAACACCAGATGTGCAAAGCTCTCACTTCCAAGAATTTTGACCAGAATTTAGAGTGTGTATGTGTGAAGCCTTACCTCTGCCTGCTCTAGCAGACACCTCCATACTCTTCCTTCCTAAGTGGATGTTCCCTGCATGTCTCAAGCCACTATTCATTCAAGCCACTGGCAACAGAATACCCCTCATGCAGGGCTTTACAATCATGTAAGCCATTGGCCTGTGATGCCATCTGGCATCCTCTTTTACACACCCAACTGCGGGATCAAAAGTCTTCATTTACCCTCTAACTGCTAACAGTTCAAAAGGCAACAGGATTCACCTTGCTGGGGCAGCAATGATGGCCTGAGGAAATGGGGCATCTTGCATCTCTTAGAACCAGATGTCCAGAGACCAAGCAGACAACACCTATATCTATACATGACCTCTTCCCAAACTCACAAGTTTGCTCCAGCTAATCCTTCTTGCCACTCAGCACAGCAATCTGCAGACAAACACAACTTAAGGAAGACAACGAAGAGCTTGTGTACGTCCTGCAGAGTGGCTGCTATGTTGATTAACTCTTCATTTCCTTGTTTTCAGAAATTAGAGTTTTGCTGAATACAGGACCCTGGAAAGTCCTGAAAGGACACGAAGTCCTAAAGCATATCCTTAAATTTTGAATATCACAATTGACAATATTTGTGAAAAAAGAAAAAAAAAAAAGGGGGAAACATTGCCCTTGTATACTTTGTAACTGAGGTTCTGAGAGATGGTGGTTCATTTTCCGTTCTCATGCAATTTCTTGCCCACAAAAATTATTATATCCACATACCCCAGTCAGTGAAAAAGTGCAACAGAGTTGTTAGAAAAAGAATAATTATCTAAGGTATGCCATTAAAAAATTCACCTGGAGGTAGCTAAGCATTAAAAACCAAGTCCTTGGTTGTGTGACCTTTCTATTGCTCCAGTTGTATCAATGGTTTCAGTCTTTGCAGACATTTCTTTATAGTTAAGTTGAATTCCCTCGATGTTTGGAAGAAACGAACATAAATGAACTGCATGGCCATCTCAGGAAAATCCAGCTATACTTGTTATGTAAAGACAAACCTTTAAGAGAAAATGTTTTATTTGAAGAAAAGAAGATTTAATCAGAAAAGAGTCTGAAGTACCCGAACTTGAAAATAAAATTTGTTAAACTACATGAAGCAGCATCTGTTCAAACTGCTCAATTGCAGCTGGTCGCATTTGTTGGAATGAAGGAAGTGACACAAAAGTGGCAGGAGAGTGGTTCATTCTACCTTTCTTTTAAATGTTTTGTTTTCCTATGATAAAAATACATGCATTATTTCCTCAGGCAAGCTGAGTGATGGCAAGATTTTAAAAAATGGAAGTATTATAGGCATTTGTTGTGGTTTAACCCCAGCTAGCAACTAAGCACCGTACAGCCATGCACTTCAAAATTGAAATATGTGCTGTGGCAGGGACTGGCAGGAAGGGAAAGATGAAACGAACCAAGAATCTGGCTAGACTCATTATTGTACTTGAACCATTCTAGTGAAGTCAACTTTCCACCAGAGTTAATGATTACTTGTATGCGTCACTCTGAGAGTGCTGTAGGAGAGAGATTATTGGAGTCTATATCTCAGTTCCCAAGATATTTTTTCCACTGTCCTCTCAAATTAAACATCTTGTAGCACATGCATAGTCCTCCATACCACAAAACATGCAGATAATTTTTCACTTAATGCATTTCATCAGTGCCCCAAGGGCACCACCAGGCCTGGCTGTCCCTGCCCAGCCTCCCCACAGTGCCCAGGGGCCAGAAGCCCATGTCAGCCCCTCAGCAACACCATAGAAACATCAGTCTCCAGCTGCCCACAGCCGTGCCCTGCCCAGCCTCGGCCCATCCAGTCGCCGGGGAGGTGCCCTGTGCCTTGGGCTGAGGCTTGCACCAGTGCCCCCCAGCTGCCCTGCTCCTGGCTGGGTGGTGGGATGGGCTGTGGATGCTGGGTCCTGCCGTGACAATCCACTGTGCAGCCAACCCACACTGACAGACCTGCTACCCAGGGCTACCCAGGACATTTCCCAAATAGCCCTCAACAAGATATCATCGTATTTCACCCCACAATCAGAATACTCTCGTTTTTGTGTTCTCCAGTTGCAGGTAGCCTCTGTGAGCCTCACAAATACCTTTCAAATGCTCTTGGTCCTCTGCCAGTAAATTCACACATGTTTTAGGACAGTACTTTTGTCACAAATGTATATAGGGGAAGAACTCGGCGCTAATGTAGGTTAAAGAATACCCACCCTTGCCAAGTGAGGCTGTACCACTTACAGTTAGTAATTAAAGATTAATCAAGCTCTGAAACAAAATAAGAGTGAAAGAATGACAGGGTGATAGCCCTCCTCTTACAGCATAGAAACCTTGGTTATAGCTCTCATCCAAGGCCTGCTTGTGTATTTTATATTAAACAGATACTAGAATAAGCAAGCAAGATCCATGTGTTTCTGCACACCTCATACACCCCTCCCTNGGTAGCCTCTGTGAGCCTCACAAATACCTTTCAAATGCTCTTGGTCCTCTGCCAGTAAATTCACACATGTTTTAGGACAGTACTTTTGTCACAAATGTATATAGGGGAAGAACTCGGCGCTAATGTAGGTTAAAGAATACCCACCCTTGCCAAGTGAGGCTGTACCACTTACAGTTAGTAATTAAAGATTAATCAAGCTCTGAAACAAAATAAGAGTGAAAGAATGACAGGGTGATAGCCCTCCTCTTACAGCATAGAAACCTTGGTTATAGCTCTCACCCAAGCCTGCTTGTGTATTTTATATTAAAAAGATACTAGAATAAGCAAGCAAGATCCATGTGTTCTGCACACCTCATACACCCCTCCCTTCATCAACTGATGATAATTTCCAGCATTTTCTCACCCAGTTAGCATTTATTTTGATATAAAGAACACTTTCATAGCAAGAAGTCCTTAGGAGGCATGCTGAATAGACTGTGGTGTTGCCATTAGGGACATTTTAAGGGCATGGAGTATAAAACTTCTTGGGCTTGGAAAGGACTGCACTTGCACATCTTGCTCTCTGAATGCTCCAGCCATTCATATAATGTGCTCATCAACTTGTATTGCATACTTGCCTCTATGACTGACCCACAGAGGCTGTGACTGCTGGTTTTCAAAGTCCTCTCTTAATTAAGGCTTACCACACTAAAGTCTTGGTAAAGCATCTTCCTCTGGCAATGCCTGCTTTAGTAGCCCAACAGACACAGATCTGCAGAAACAAAAGTCACTAGTACAGAGGACTGGATGTCCACCTTTTACACATGTTCACATTTTCCTTCAGACTAGCTCTAGCCTGATCCTCTGGATGGAATGCCCATTAGTGACTGGAGCATGCTGAGGTACCCTTAGTACATTAAAAACTGAAGCACCTGAATGATTACTTTTAAAGCTAGTGTTTGCAGTATATGTACCCACGTCAACACATGTCGCAATAGAATTTCATGGTTCAGTAAGGTAAGTTGGTGTCTCAGCACGTCTGTGTACTTTGGAAAACACAATGGTGTATCCCCGGCCAAATGGAATTCCTCAATGAAGATTAGGTGCTGTAAATATCTAATGCTTACTTCTATCGCTGAATTTGCCAGCATAATTTATATTAAATACAAACTGAAATTTTCCTTGTGGCCACAAAGGCTGCACAGCATTTATCATGGAAAAGCACAATTCAAAACCCTTACAGAGAAGAGGAATAAAATTAGGAGGATCTGATGTAATCTGTAGCTGTTGGAATGATTCTATACAATATGATACAATACATATTGTCCTTGAAAATGACAAGTTCACCTGACATTACTTTGGTTAAGATACCTGCAGGAAAGCATACTCCCGGCCTTACACTCGTACTGGAACGCGGTGTTCTCCTGCACAGGTCAGGAAACTCTCATGAAAGATCCACACCTTCTCCCGCTGGAGTTAGCACTACGCTCTCAGCCCCTCAAACCCCCCTCCAGCTCGGCAGCCCGGAGGGCTCTTGCCCCCGCCCCACCGCTGCCCTGCCGCGCCGCCCGCCCCGCGCCGGCGGGGCTCCCCATCCCGCTGAAGAGTTCTCTGCTCCACAGGTTTAAACGTGTCGTCTTCGGTGACTGCGTGGCAAAACGAATTTCCAAAGGCAGCCTTTCCAAAGCTTGTGGTAACTTCCCTTGCATTTTACAAAGAGGAAGAGAAAAGGCTGCTTCTCGGCCGGAGAGGCTCGGGACGGGACCAAGACAAAGGACGTCCCGCTTGCACACCAACATCTGCCGGGCAGGTTTCAAGGATCAAGAGTCGGCGATCAGCGGGCGACCCCTCGCCTGTCTCGACCGCCGGCCCTTCCGCAGCCGCCACCCACGGCCTCGGGGCAGCGGGACCGGCACGGGACGGGGCCGGCGGAGGCGGGCGAGGGGCAGCCGCCCGCCCGCTGCGGCACCGCCGGTAACGGCCGGGGCGGGAGCGGCCGCAGCCCCGCCACCCCTCCGTGCCCGGCGGCGGCAGCTGAGCCCCGCGGAGCAGCAGCCCGAGGTGAGCGGAGGGGTCTCCCCATCTCCCCCCACCCCGGGCGCAGGGGAGTGACGGGAGGCAGCGCACGGCGGGGCCTCTTCCCGGGGGCAGGCGGGAGGGAGAGGGGAGGCGGCCGCGCTCCGCAGCGAAGCCGGAGG
The DNA here is from genome assembly GCA_013400975.1 of Atrichornis clamosus. Classification (NCBI taxonomy): domain Eukaryota; kingdom Metazoa; phylum Chordata; class Aves; order Passeriformes; family Menuridae; genus Atrichornis; species Atrichornis clamosus. Next base: position 31,030 of record WBMZ01013552.1, on the reverse strand, counting down.
TTTTGGCAAGCAGAGGGAGCCCGGCTCAGGGCCTCCCGCAGGCCCGGCCATGGTCGGCCGCCTCCCGAAGCTCCGGGCCCGGGCCTGGCCCGCCGGCACTGCCGCGGGGAAGCGCCGCGTTCTCCCGGTGCCGCCCCCCACGGCTGGGAGGGGTGTTCGGGGGAAGCAGGCGGTGCCACCCCTGACCGAAGGGGCTCGTGGGTGGGTGATGGCCCTACATTCCTCATGGGCACAGCTCCAAGAATAGAGTAAATCCGGCAGAAAGAGAGGAAAAAAAGGATCGAAAAGGTCTGTCTCAGTCCGTACGTATTGTGACTCCATCGAGATACCTAGGCGGCTTGTGCCTCTTCTCAGCCTTCATGATGCCCTCCCTATCCCTGGCAGTGTTCAAGGCCAGGTTGGATGGGGCTCTGAGTAACCTGGTCTACTGGAAGGTGTCCCTACTCATGGCAGGGGGCTGGAACTAGATGGTCTTTAAGGTTCCTTCCAACACAGACCATTATATGATGCATAGATGATGTACTGCTGCAAGGTCACATTCAGTTAAAGCAGGTTTAGTTGGAGCAGCATGAAAATCTACATGACTATTAAATACATTGATTGAGGAGAAAAAGCTATCCTCAGGATTGGTTTACTTTTCTGGTTTTAAATGATGTTTGGTTGTTTTTTTCTAATTAAACCCATTCATCTCTCAGTGAAAGGCCCTTATTTAATGTGTGCTTTTTCAGGCTTCTTCTGCTTGACACATTAGTTGGTAGTTTGCAAAATTCACATGCTTTTTATGTAAAGAAATTTCTGTTGCGTCAAATAGATGTAGCACGTACTAGGCTCGGATCTTTGGGAGTTTCATTTCATTAACGGTTCCTTAGACTAGAGAAAATATTCAAATACATGTTTTCAAGGTGTTTTAAAGAATTTGAGGCATGAACATTTTGGACAGTAGCCAGTATTTGAGCATTTTATAAAATCTAGCTGCTTACGAATAGAAGTGTATTTATACACTAAATGGAAGTGAGTCTGTGTTATAGTAGAAATAGGTCTGAAGAAGATTAGCAGTATATTTTCCTACTTCAGGACTCAGAGCAGTGCAAAGTTCAGTGGTAAACCAGGCAGATCTATATTTGATATATTAAAAAAATAGTAAATAGATTGCTTTGAAGGTAGCAATTTTCTGTAGACCCTATTTGTGGAAAAGGAGGTGGCAAAAGTGTCATGCTTGCAGGAGAAGACTGGAATGTTGCAAACACCACAGAGTATCTTTCTAAATGAAAAACAAGTGGCATGGTAAATGACGGAAGAAGTTGAAGGGAATTGAACTTTAGGTATTGCAGTGAAGTGTGACCAGTAGGCTTAAGGTGAAAGGTCCAAAAAGCAACAACCAGCATAAAAACCTACATAAAACTAAGAGCCTGTAATTTGTGAGGGTCCTTGTGTTAGTTCATATAGCAACACTGTTGGTATTTTCATGGAAGTAGTCCTATGTTGTGATTAATGGTAGGCATGTTACAGTTTTTATTGGAGAGGGCGACCTTAAAAGTGCAGATGAGAGGTCAGTTTGTTATAAGCTCCTAGGAGGTGAATGGAGGAAGATATTAAGGGGGAGTCTGAAGTATATGGAGGAGCTGAAAGGGGACAGAGGAGGCCTAATAAGATGGTTAGGACCTACAGTACATGATCTATGAGAAGAGGTTGAGGTACCTGGGCTTGTTTAGTGTGGTGAAGAGAAGGCAAAGGGGCACTCTAGTAGTAGCCTACAGTTACTTGCAGAATTGTCACAAAAATATTTGAAACATTTTTTTATCTTGGTAGTAGCAGATACTCAGTGAGATATTAGGAAAAATGTTTTCAGCAGGAGGAGAGCATAGCCGTGCAACAGGTTGCCCAGCAAGGTCATGGACTGTTTGTTCATCTTAAATGCCACAGGTGGTGAGAACTAGTGTCTCTCAGAAAATTGGACTGGAGGATGGTCACCAGAAGTCCCTTGAGAACATCTTTGTGAGTCTATAATGTATGATGTAGAGGACCTTATGGAATGGAGTGTATGATCAGATATATATTGTGAAAATGTTCTTGGAGAGGTATGTATCTAGGAATGACCAGGAGGGTGAGAAACTGAAATGTGTGTGGAAGAGACCAAAAAGTTAGGTAGGTATAAACATGGAACATGGCAGCAAGGCAAAGCTAGCATAGAAGGCTGGAATATTAAGAAATGGTACCAGGAAGAGCAGGTTTTTGGAGAAGAGTGGTGAGGATGCCTGAGGGAATAGGGTAATTTTGTATGATGGAGGAGAAGGATGCTCCTGCTTAAGAACACTGAAGCAAATGAGCAGGAGCAATGGGAACTTCAAACTAGGGAGTGCTGGGAGTTGTGGTGGGGCAGGAATACAGGCAGCAATTGTTGGTTGCCTTGAAGAAAAGTATTTGGGCATAAATGGTGAAGTAGGTGATGTATGCAGGCCATCAGGTGCTTCATGGAGCTGAAGTGTAGAGTAGGTGGGAGTGAGTAGAGTAGAGTGAGGCAGGAATGACAGATGTGGTGAGGCATGATTGCAGGAGGTGGTCTGATGTGTGGTGATAGCAGGCAGAGATGTGTTGGTGTGGTGAGTAAGGAGAGCATGTGGAAGTGGCGTGTAAAGTGTGTGACTGTGTTAAGGTGAGGAAGGTGCTCGAAAGCACCTGACAGGAGGTTGGTGTGTGGGCATTGAGAGGGGTTTGGAGGTTCACTGGAGAGATAGCATAGAGCTACCAGCCGAGGCACTTGAGGGTGCATGTGGCATACCTAGGTATGCTGATGGTAGGGAGGTGACAGGTGTCATCACGTCTGGGAGAAAGATGAGTAGACGGGGCTGGAGAAGGGCATAGGACAGCACAGAGGTAGAGGAGCGTAAGGTCACGGTGGAGTGACAAAGGTTTATGAGTCAGGAGTGGCACGGAGGAGGCACAGGGTGTTGGGTGGTGAGGCACATTGATGCAGTGAACGTGCCAGTAGGGTGCCATGTATAGATTTCACAGAAGTGAAGAGAATGTGTAGAGAGAAAGCATACGCTGTGTAGCTGTGTTAAGGGTGCATATACTAAGAGCGTAGCCGAGAATATGTTTTTGATGCGAGTAGCGTGTGAAGATGGTAAAGGATGCGCTGCGTACGGTGCGCGGGGCAGGAGAAGCACCGGGACCCGGGGGAAAGGGCTACGTAGGAGGAGGATGCCGGGAGGGGGAAGAGGACGGGATTTGTGCCGAGCACGGAGCCGAAGGGCCGTGGGGCGGGGAGCGGCGGGGCGGGCGGGAGGCGGCACAGCCCGGCGTCACTGCTGCCTCCCCCGCGCAGGCCGAGGCTGCCATAGCGACGCGGAGGACGCCAGCCCCGGACGGAGCCAGAGGGACGGAGCCCGGACATGGTGAGCGCCGGGGCGTGCGGGCGGCGGGGCGGGGGGTGCCTGCCCGGGCTGAGCCGTGTCTCTCTCCCGCAGCCTTTCTCCCAGCGCGCCTACCACCCGCCGGCGGCCGGGCCCGGCGCGGCGCCGGCGGCGTTTCCCGCGTTCCAGTTCCGCGGGCGGCACGAGGACCCGGACTGGCGGCGGCTGAGCGCCGTGGACGTGGGGCGGGTGTCGCGGGAGGGGGACGTGGCGGCCCTGCAGGTGCTCCTCGAGCACGTCACCTTCTGCAGCGCCGAGAGGGAGCGCTGCCCGCACTGCCAGGGCCCCGCTGACCCCCTGCTGCTGAAGCTGCTGCGCCTGTCGCAGCTCTCCACCGAGTACCTGCTGCACTCCCAGGAGTACCTCAGCGCCCAGCTCGGCAGCCTGGAGGAGGCCCTGCGAGAGACACAGGCCCAGCGCGACCAGCTGGCCAAGGAGGCAGCTCAGCGCTTGGAGGAGATCCAGGGGCTCAAGGTGGAGTGCCGGCGGAGGAAGAAGATGATCAGCACCCAGCAGATGATGCTGGAGGCACGAGCCAACTGCCACCAGGTGAGAGGAGAGGTCCTGGTGGCCCAGTCACCCACACCCTGCCAGCTCTGAGCCTGCCGTGATGGATGGCAGAGCAGCTCTGCTCTGCGGGGGTGCAGTCACTTGCTGGGTGAAAGGCTGGAACTGCAGGGACCAGCGACCTTGCAAAAGGAAGTGCATTGCTTGCACTTGCTTCCTATCTGTGTTTCAGGGACTTTTGAAACAGTGCTACACTATCTTTAACAAATCCTCTTTTTACTAACAAGTGCTCTTTATGCTCAGGTTCACTTTAGATGCGTCTGAAGCATCAGATACACACACATACGAAACCTATGATAAACATGCAACTTTGTATTGATGTCTTTCCTTGTCTGTCAACTGCATGATCAGAAAACACACAGGGCAAGTACATCAGCACTGATGCTGGGCAATAATGTACTCTGCACAAATAGTCTCTTCCCTGCACTGATGTTCTCCAGGCACAAAGTTTCTGCTTGTGTGTGTGTGTGACTCAGAGGTGACTCAGGCATGATGGTAAAGAGCTCCAGTGAGTTAGCTCATCTCTGGATCCCCAATAATCTCTTCCTTAGGGGTCTTCATTAAGAGGCTTAGTACATTGCTGTTCTGACTGTGATTGCCATGGCACTCTGCTTTTTTGGGAGGCAAATTTCAGCTTCAAATGTAATTTGAAGTCTAAAGAGTACACGGGACACAGATTGGACACGATTTTGGGCTATTTCTTTGTGTCTGTATGTTTAAAGTTACAGGCAAAGTTCAATTTTTTAAGGTATCAACTCAGTTGGCTCAAGTGTTTCTGTAAGGGAAAAGGTACCTTATGCCCCAAGAGTAGAACTATACATATGGCAAGGTTCATGGGAACCTTGTCTCCATGCATTCAAGTTAGTCTCAAGGACAAACTGTTGCTGTGGTATTATTTTAAAAAACCTCTATGCAACTTACAAAGTACCTTGTCTGTTCTGTGTTGCAAAAGAAAACTGATTGCATGTATCATTTTATATGTAAACTTAAATAATTCTCATACTGTGATTGCCAAATATTATCAAGTTTTTCGGAAATATTTGTAGTGTGCAACTGTGTCTGTTGAAGCTGAAAAGCATGGTAGTGGACTTGTCTCATCACTAATCTGTTCAATGGCGTTTGCAGTAAAACAGAGATGGAAATCTATTTGCCATTTTTAATTTAATTTCATCTAAAGTAAACTTCTGCTCTCTCTCCTTCTTCTCTGTTAGTAATTTCTTTTCTCTAGAAGTTACTTAAGTTCACATGGGAAAAGTGAATTTAGGGAATGATGTTGAACAATACCTGAAGTTCCTAAAGTGTTGTCAGGATTCTGAGTGTGAGTGCCAGAGATAAATTAAACTCTCCCTAGTGTTTGTAAATGCAGTGTAGCAGTGTGATCAGTAAACAACAGTTGTGTAATACTTATCTGTGCTGTGATCTTGGCTAATCTGCATTGCCAGATAATAGGGGTTTTATTGATGTTCCTGAGAAGGTAGTTCAGATTCCGTACCCTCAAAGACATGTATGTTTTGCAGATAAGCCTGTAGATAGTTACTTCCTTTTTTAGTGAAGGTGCTCTTTATAGCTAATGTAACCATGCTTTGGAATTCAAATGTAATGTCTTTAATTCACCACCAATATAACTTTAACCATAAAATGCTACTATGAAATGGTACTGATACCTACAAGTCATAAATTTAAGACCTGTTGGTCAATACCTTCATCTCAGTACTACAAATCTAATTTTAAATAATATTTTTCACTTTTTGGATACTTTGTTCAGAAACCTTATTTTCTTATGTACAAGGTAGGCATAAAGTGTTGTAGGCATGTTGTGATTAACACTGTGAAAAGTAGTTGCAAGAAAATTGTTACATAATTCAAACCCTAAATATTCCCTGTGTTAATCCTGTCTCCTGCAGTAAGAGCTTTCTTTCACTACCAGCAAGTCAAACTGACATGAAGTTTGTGCTTGAATGGATAACATTATTTCACAGCCAATTTAATTCTGTAAATCATATGCAATCTGTTACACTGTAAGCTCCCTCTTGGTTGCAGTAATGCTTTGCTGCCATACTATATCACTTTATTTTGGTTTTATGTTAGGAATTACTTGCATTTGTCCAACAAAATTTTTCTTAATTATTCATGGATTTAGTGTTTGCTGAAAGGTGTATTTTATAGGACACGTGACTACCAGTAGCAGCATTTAAAATATTATATGAAATCTGTGAATTTCACATAATCACAGAATCATCTAGTTTGGAAAAGACCCCTGAGATCATCAAGTCCAACCTTTGACTGATCAACACCTTGTCAACTAGACCATGGCACTAAGTGCAGTGTTCACTCATTTCTTGAACACTTCCAGGGATGGTGAGTCCACCACCTCCCTGTACAGTTCATCCAATGTTTAACAATCCTCCTCATGAAGAAATTCCTTCTGATGTCCAACCTGTACCTTCCCTAGTGCAGCTTGTGGCTAAGTCCTCTTGTCCTGTTGCTGGTTGCCTGAAAGAAGAGGCCAATCCCCACCTGGCAACACCCTCCTTTCAGGTGGTTGTAGAAAGTGATGAAGTCTCCCCTGAGCCTCCTTTTCTCCAGGCTAAACAACCCCAGCTCCCTCAGCTGCTCCTCACAGGACTTGTGCTCCAGACCCTTCATCAGTTCTGTGGCCCTTCTCTGGACATGCTCCAGTGCCTCAATGTCTTGTAGTGAGGGGCCCAGAACTGGACACAGGATTCGAGGTGTGGCCTCACCAGTGCTGAGTACAGGGGAACAGTCACTGCCCTGGTCCTGCTGGCCACACTATTGCTGATACAGGCCAGGATGCCATTGGCCTTCTGGGCCACCTGGACTCGCTGCTGGCTCCTGTTCAGTAGCTGTCACCCAACACCCCCAAGTCTTTTTCCACTGAGCAACTTTACAGATACTGCCCCAAGCCTGTAATGCTGCAGGGGGTTGTTGCAGCTGAAGTGAAGGACCCAGCACTTGGTCTTGTTGAACCTCATGTTGTTGGATTTGGCCCATCTATCCAGCCTGTCCAGGTCCCTCCTTTCTACCCTCTAACAGATCGACATTCCCATCCAGCTTGGTGTTGTCCATGAATTTACTGAGGGTGCACCTGATGCCCTCATCCAAATCATCAATAGACATATTAAACAGGTCTGTCCCCAGCACTGATCCCTGGGGAACATGACCAGTGACTGGCCACCAACCGAATGCAGCACCATTCACTGCAATCTCTGGGCCCATCCTTCCAGACTTAACTTCCAGTTCTTAACCCAGAGAACAATGCACCTGTCTAAGCCGTGGGCTGCCAGGTTTTCCAGGAGAATGCTGTGGTAAACAGCATCAGCAGCCTTTCCCTCATGCACTAGGCAGATCACCTGGTCGTAAAAGGGGACCAGGTTGATCAGGTAGGATCTGCCTTTCCTAAACCCATCCTGGCTGTGTCTGATTGCTTGATCATCCTGTATGTGCTGTATGACCACACTCAAGATGATCTGTTCCATAACCTTCCAGGGACCAAGGTCAGGCTGACAGACATGTAGTTCCCCGGATCCTCCTTCCGACATTGATTATGATGACAGGATCTTGAATCTGTCAGGTTAATCCCTTACAGTCATATCACACTGATAAGGAAAAAGGACTCACCTGAATATCTGTGGTTTGTTAAAATGTATTTATTTAAAAAAAAAATGAGATAGAGGTAGTGAACAACCCTACCTAAAGCAATGAGTAGTCTTACAAGTATGTTACAAAGTTTGTAGATGTAGCTTCTGTCCTTGTACTCCCCATCTATTTTTAATATTCTTAACATTGATAGAATGTGCTTTGAAGGTGAACTGAAAGGATATTTTAAAAAGGGTAGGATTCAAATTTGACTTTAAATTCAAAACTAATAAGTAAATTAAAGAAACAGTGATTGAAACAGCTTTGTTTCAGAAGGATTCTATGTAACATACTAACTAGCACGTAGTTACTTGCCTTTTCTTACAAAATTGTGTACTGTTACCTTCTCTTGGTTGAAATGTCTGAGTTTTTTACATACCTATGGTCCTTTGAGCATCACCATTTTACCACTCCTATACTCAAATGCATCTTTATTGGTTTTTTTCCAGCTGTGTGGTGCTCTACTTTGTTGTGTTACATGAACCTTAAGAACACCTGAGCTGCTCGTTGGCTGAAGTCTTTGTATTTGCTGAATAGTGTTGTCCTAATTTTTCCTCCCAGTTCTCTACCTACATATATGAGTCCTTGTCTGTGGTATATATCTGAATTTGAACTTGCTTGGGAAGCGTCTTTTCTGGTCAGAGTTTGTACCATGCCTAGCACAATGAGATTCTTGCTCATGAACATCACTGTGAAACTTTAGCTAGCACTAATATACTAATAATTTTACAGAAATTGTAAATTCATGAGAATATTAGTCCTTATTCTTGTGAGATAGAATTTTTTAAGTTGCTTTCTTTTGACATATGGACAAAGTGTAATAACCTGTTTAAAACCTTAACCATTATATTTACCAAAAAGATGTTACTAGTGTTTTTAACTTTTTTTTTTTTTGTAGTGTCCGTTTTGTGAGAAGGCTTTTATGACCTATTCCTTTTTACAAAGTCACATTCAAAGGCGTCATCCAGGAGAGTCTGAGATCGGTAAGTACTTTAACGCTGTCAAAAAATTTAAGAGAAGTAGTTTAGAAAAGTGTAAATATAGTGAGGATGTGCAGTCCGTGATTTTGTGTAACTTGGAAGAATAATTTTCACTTTTCATTTTTAGGTGGCAGATACCAGTTTGTGTGAATGCAAGTGACACTGACTGACAAAATGTGTTGGGCAACATATGTTTCAGTCTCTGGAAGACAGTTAACAAAAACTTGTGTGCCATATTTTCAGCACCTTTTCAAAATAACATTCCTGTTGAATACTTTAGCCAGTAGCATGGTTCAGAGAACACTTTCTCTTTAGGCATGTATGTTATGGAGATGTGGGTAAAATGAACAAGTTGTGCTAAGGAAAATACATCTTGTAAATATATCTGAATTATCAATACGGCAATAATCCACCCCACCTGAAATCAGTTTGAATAGGATCAGGCTGTCCTGAATGAAACTGACTGTAAAATGTAGCGAGAAAGAGAAACTGTTAAGGGCAATCTAACTTCATCTATCTGTGATACACAGGGTTGCTTTACCACTTACTTTTGTCTAACTAACTTTACCACATCTGTCTCTCTTCACTGAAAGGTGTTTAGTTTGAAAAACAATGCTCTCCAAGTTTCTTTCATTCATATCTAAAATCTCTCCTTGCTGTTAGGCTGCAAACTTATGATTTATTGCTCAGCACGACCATTGACAAATGGCCATGATTAGAAACAAGTTATGAAAAAGGAGCATTTGGAAGGAGAAAAAGTGGGAAAAATCTAGTGAGGTCTGAACTGTATCTTGTCAGGCAAAAACCAGCAGCACCAGTGAGAGGGGTCTGAGTAAGCGCCTGAGGAAGTGTGAATATATTGGAAGAAGAAAGAAGCTCTTTTGCACCTTACACTTGATAAAAATGATAGTGGAAGATGCTGCAGAAACAATTGAAGGAATTGTCATATAAAAGTATTAGCCTGAAATGGCTCTGTGAGGGAAATATCCCATGCAGTTATTTCTGAAATAATATTCTGCATTGTGCTCAGATTCCCAGATGATGGGCAAGTAAATCCTTGGTAAATTGATAGAATGGTTCATGATTGAAGATTGTTGTGATTTTTGCATATTTTAACATTTTTTGTTACACTGATATTCCCCCAACTCTTTTCACATAAATAATGAGTTATATTCCAAGTGGACTCCTTACAAAAGTTATTTAGAATAAACTAAACCTAGCAGAATTTTATAACTGAGGTTCACTTTGTCCTTCATACATCCTTTTCATGAACCTGTGTTGCTTAGATTCCTTGGAAATTAGATTATGGAATACTTTTTCATATAAGTATCTCATAAACTATTTCACATGTCAGTAGTACAAGTATTTGAGGATAAGTCAGCAGTCCAGAGAATATACATATTTAAAAGCATCTATGGAGAATCATGGGAGTGGGAGGGGAAATGGTCTAAGGAAATCATACTTCATGAAGGTGTTGCTAAAACACTAGAAATGTATTTGCAGTAAGTATCACAGTTCCAAAAATTGCAACAAACCTTTTTAAAATCTGTGTTTCTTTCAAACAGAACAGAAGAGGAAAGGAAAGACAGAAAAATTACAGGATGAGGTTGAAAAACTAAAGGAGCAGTTGCAGCTCACCAAGTTCCAGTTAGAATTTGAACAGGCTAATTTGGCCAGGTTGACTAAGGTAACACTTACTAAGTAATGTGCACGTCTCAAAAGAACTAGCACTTTGAACTGTGTTCACTCAATACAGAGAAATTGACTGGATTTCCCAACACTGAACAATTTCAAGATTCAGCTGGACAAGGTGCTGGGCCATCTTGTCTAGATGTGCTGTTGCCAAGAAAGACTGGATCAGATTATCCTGGAGGATAATCCCTTCCAACCTGGTATTCTATGACTGATGATGATGTTCTTCCTTGTTTTCAGAGGAAACCCTGATCTTCTGTAAAACATGGAGTGTTTCTTTCCCTGAACTCAGCTTCAGACTTCTCTTTCTTCAGTCCTCTTGTTCCCCCTTTCTTGAAACTTTTCAGCTTCTATTTTCAAAAGGACTGAATGACCAAAGCTGGTAGAGTTTCACTTAGGAGCACAAGCACTGTCAGAATAATGGACCTTGGCCCTGTGTGGACATGTGCAAGGTATTCTGGTCATTAATTTTGTGCCTAACATTTCAGAACTACATCTACAACATATTCCTACTGCCCCTGAAACATTGTTTTGTTTATGAGATGGAACTTGAAGTTCATAACAGTGCAGTATAGATTTTTGGTGCCTTAGGGGCCTATTTTGAAGTCACTTGTCTTAGCTGAGACTCCTAACTGCAAGGGGACTACCTGAAATGTCCTGAAGCTACAGTCTGCAGTGTTACACAACAAGAAGCTTTCAAAACCTGTCTGTTTTTCTGGGATGTCAGAGAAGATAGAAGTGTGAAGTGTGACTGGTTGCAGTTTGTCTGTCATGACTGACATCCAGTCAATTGACATCACACTGTCAATTCAGGTGTCATAATGTTACTGTCTTTTGATTGAAAGAGCAGAAGATTTTTCATATGTGGGGGTTTTTTTAGGAGAACTTCTACTGGAGGGAATTTGTATACAAACTGCCATGCTTCCTATTCTTGGTCACTTCTAGTCCTTTGAGGTGAAAGGATACGGATGACCGCATCATTCCTAGTTGTACAGTGATTGCATGTTATAGTTAGAGAACAAATTCAGAGTGAATGCTGTGATGGAAAGATGTAGGTGTTTCCTAAAAAATGTGTATGTCCTGGGCAGTGAAATGCAGGACTTTAAACAAGTTGAGAACTATATAAAAATGCATCACTATGTAATGTAATGGAAGTAATCTAACAGATAAAGTGGGGTAAATGTATGTGGGGAAAAAGTAATTCTAATTTCATCTACAAAATGGTGAGTTCTGAACTGAGTGTTGTTACTGAAGGGCAAGATCCCAAGGTTGTGATCCATAGTCCTAGGGAAATTTTAGCCCAGCTGCCAGTAGCAGATAGCAAAGAAAATCAAATATTACAAATCGTTCTGAAAAACCACTGTGCAAGTCACAGCCTAAATACAGTGTGTGAGTCTAGTCCCTTCATCTCAAAAACGATAGGACAGAACTATAAAAGTTGTGGAGATGGGCTCCACAAGCAATCAGTCAGTATTGAGAATGACATGTTGAGAGCTGTCAGTCTGACAAAAAGACATCACCTTGATGAAGATGAAGGGTGAGATACTGATACCTGTGAACTCATGAGTTACATGGAGTGAATAGCGATGAATCATTCACTGTTCCAGTTCAGGTCTCAGCATCCATCAAATGAACCTAGCAGGAGCCAGATTCAAATAATAACAACAGAAAAAGTACTTGGCTCTTCTTCCGGCTTGTGGAGCTCATTGGCAAAAGATGTTGCAGTTGCTAAAAGCTGATGCAGCTGCAGGGGGTGACTGCAAAAGTGTATGAGGAGAAATGTCTTGAAGATTATTCAGTTAATGAAGTTTACAGAACTGTATCAGGCTGAAGAAGTCTTCTGAGCTTAAAACAGTTGGCAGCTTGAAGACAGTGAAGGAGAACATGCATGTTTGCTTGCCCCAATATTAACCTTTCCTACGTATACACTTAAGGCCTCTGTGAGAAACAGGATGCTGAACTGAGTGGATCTTTGATATGATCAAGTAAGGTCATTCTTATGTTATTTAGTGAAAAATAACAAACTGCCAAAACTTTCTTGAAGCCTACTTATTTTGATAGCAAAAGGTATAGTTTGCTACCCCAGAATTCTTTTAAAAATCGTGGGGTTTATGTATTTTGATGTCAGAATTTCTCCCCAAATATTGAAAGTTACTGCATTTCACATGTAGTTTGGGAGCTTGAACTTGTACTGAATGTGAGGAAAAATAACAAATAATGGTTTTTTTAAATTTCAGGAATGTGAAGAGCAAAAATCAAAAGAAGAAGAGATTCTACAGTCATTTCATAAATGGAGAGAGGAGGAAAGAGAGAAATTGGCTGATCAAATAGAAAAAGTGAAAGAGATGTTTATGAAAGAGCTTAAGGAGTTATATTCAAAAAATTCAACCTTAGAAAATGTAAGCGATTTAAATTTTCTAATATTTTAAGGCATAAATCCATTACAGTAGATGGCAATGAACTTCACATATTTGAAAAGTGATGTAGTAATTGTAAAGGTCTTCCTACAAAACTCTAAAAATAATGATTGAATGGTAACCATAATTATATCTATGTATACTGGTATTTTATTATCATAATTTCAGTTCTTTGTTTTTTTAAGGATTATTTTGGGTGAATGAATGATGCCTTCAGCAACTATGTCAGTTTTTCCTTATTCCTCAACCCTTGAATGCCTGTGTATAGATTAGTTGATATTGTTGTGGTTGCTGTGTGTAAGGTATCCTTATGTTAATATTCTCATAAGTGGCAGGGAGGACACTAACCTCTGCATTATAGTCCTGACAGTAGAATTCATGTGTTTTCAATACGTGCTTTGGAAATGCTCACTAGAAAGAGAATCATAAAAGTATGGGTCAGAAAACAAATCTGCATGGCATTACCAGAGCAGCTTATATTTTGTAGCTGGTAGGTCCCATGTACTTTCACAACTCATATTTATGTTACATGTAGATATTATTAATTACGTGAAATTTGATAAATGCTGAACTCCTGAGAAATGGGAGAAGTATCTGATGCAATCTCTGTGTAACTGTGTTTAAAGTAAATTTTGTATTCCTCCCCCCTCCTATTAGCAACTGTTAGAATTGCAAAAGTCCAATATGCAACAAAAATCCAATTTAGGAACACTGAAAGACAGCCATGAATTTACAGAGGAGAAACCTCATCATCCTCCAGATCACCAAAATGTGGTTAAATTTCTGGACAAACAGGTAACACTGTAACTTAATGTTGCTTTTGGCAGATTACTTGTGTTCTTTTTGGTTTTGTACATCTCTGAACAGGATTTGAAATCCCTAAGTAAAACTTTCATTCTTCTCAATGCCAAAAATAGGTGGTTTTAAAGATTTAATAATATTTAATACTATCCATATAATGGCAAGCAAGAATTTATCTTCTTTATCCTTTATATATATAAATAAAGTAATTGTTTTTTATTGATTGATATTGTCATATTCTTTAAGTAATTGCTATTTATTGATAGATATTGTCTTATTCTTTATGAGTAAATATAACTATCTTCGCCAAGTATGGTGGCAGCGCAATTTCAGAAGGCTCTAATAAAGCATTTATGTCTGCTAATCTGTGAGGCCACTTACTGAAAGATTGGAATATTCCATTTCCCAAAATGAAAAAGACAGCTAAGAAACTTCCTGACAGGATTTGCCAACCTGTGGCTATTTTTTTTTTCACACATGCATTATATATTTCATGGCTTTTGGGATGTCAGGGTCTTTGTTTACTGCTGATATTACGCAGAAGTTTAGTCACTTCTGCTCAAAGATGTGGAAAACTTAGTTTTACTTTATGGGAAATTTTATTTCATCAAAGAAAATTGGCTTCACTCTAAAACTCGCATGATAGTATTGGTTTTTGTCATGATTATGCAAAGTACATTGTTAATGAGTGGTTAAAATAACATTATTTGGAGGGAAAACCCCATGGTCTTACTACTCTTTTTGTTAATACGTAGAGATGTATCAAAATGCTGGTGTATTTCTCACTCACACTGACTGTATATACAAATTAAAAAGCAAATACATAGTTTCTAGAGTGATTGGTAAGAAAACCACACTCAGATGTATAAATCATGCTGATGACTGTTCTAGGTCTTAAATATTGGGTTACTCAAATTTCATATCAGTCATCTTTTTGGTATTTATGCTGTATTTAGAAAAAGCTGCTTATGTGGAACTAAATGGCCGTGTGTTATTAACAAGAATTAAAGCTGCATATATCAAACTAAATGTGTTGTTAACAGGAATTAATATTGATTTCCTCTATGCAGGAAAAAAAATGGACCTCTATAATGCAAGCCGTCCGTCATGACCATGAGACAGAAAAGTCCCTGGTAAGTGGTGCAGCAAACCACTTACACTTAAAGGAGACATTTTTCTTACTTTATTACCCTTTCAGTAGTTTTTGATATGCTATAGTATATTTGCTAGATATCAAGAGGTTATAAGAGCGTGTCCTCTTAGTTGTATTTATCATATCTGTGCTTCTCCTACGGTAGGATCTTGGCATTCCAGTTAAGGCCAGGCTTGAAACAGAATTTATCATTTCAGAATCTGACAGAAAACTGAAAACATATCTGTCTTGTGAAGAGCTTACAACTGATTCTGTGAGCACTGTATTACACAGTATTTTCAGTGTTATGTGGATAGGCTGAATAGTTGAGATATGAATTGCCAACATGTAGCTTTCACCCACCCTGTACCTGCTGCTACCATGGACCTGTGGCATATGTCTCAGTCTTTTTTTTCTCCTTTCTGTCACTTCTCTATTGCTTTTTCTGTTGTAGCTTTCTAAAGTAGAATCTGATCAGCTTTTCCAGGAAAAAACACCATGGCATTTTATTTTGCATCAGTTTATATATTTTACTATACAAAGCTTTATTCCTCAGATTTTTTTTTTATGTCTGCATTTCTTTTTAATCTCTTTCCTGCTTTGTTTCTCTTGCTTCTTTTCCTTTCATTTTTCTTTCATCTGCGTGACCATGTAAGAACTGAGCAGATCATAATGGTCTGACCAATGCTTCTCCTCCTCTGGCAAGAAAACAGTGGGGAGGAACCATGGAACAGTACCCAAAAAGGATGTAGTTAATGATACACCCACATACAGTGCAAGAATAGAATAAGGGAGGAGTAATGTAAGTATTACTTTTGGGATGGTGCACCTAAATGTTGTTCCCTTTCTTCCACATTCAGAGTTAATATATTAGGCCTATGATACAAATTCACATCTCATCTCCTTAAAATATCATTATTTGACACAATTTATAATTAAAACATTTTTATAGAATTGCACACTTTTCCCTGCACTCTTATTTTTAGGCAATCTCAGGAATGTGTTTGTATATCCCTTTCTTTGTATTGAGATTTAGGTAGTCTTCCTTGTGTAATTTAAAAGTGATCCAGTCGCCTGTTTTGTAATACATGCAAGTCCCAGTGCAATCACAGGAGGCATTAAGTTTTTGCTGAAAAAAAAATGTGAAAAGTATCTAAGCATGACACTTGCTTGTTTAAACTTTATAACATTAAAACATTTTCTATAATATTACTTTCCTTTATACATTGATTTTCTTCTGATTGCTTTCTAGCTGCTGTCACAGATTGAGAAGCTTAAATCATCAGCGAGAGAAGACCTGAATAAAAGTAACACCTTTTACAAGAGGAGGATAGAAGAACTGGAGCAGAGGCTTCAGCAGCAGAATGATCTGGTTATTAATCAGAAGAAGCAGGTCTGTTTTGTGAAGCACTCTATGTTTCAGAGAGCGTAGGACACAGAGAAGCATTTTGCTAGCATTGGTCTTTGATACATCTCTGGTTGCATATTAATATTCACAGTTTGCAGTAGTGTTGCTGTAGTGTTTTGGTTGCACTTTGGAAATTATGTTGATAAATAAGCATAGATCTGGAAAAGAGACACAGGAATGTAAGCCAGGAATTAAAACACATTCGAGAAAGAAAGGCTTAATAAACCAAATATTTTCAATAGGTCTGATATGAAGTTAAAAGATTACTAGGTCACAGTTACCAAAGACCTCTACAGAAGAAAAATTTCTGATAGCGAAAAGGATTTAACCTGCCACTAAATGATCATAATGAGATCTAGTGTTTGAAATACATTTTTTCTCACACTAACAAAGTGTCATATTCATTACTGTGAGAATAATTATTTAAATTATTACCATGTGAAATTTAGCAAGAACAAGTGCTAGATTCTCCACCTGAGATGCGGTAATCCTGGTTAAACGTACAAACTGGGGAACAAGAAGCTAGGGAGAAGTACTGCAGAAGGAGATCCGGGGGTTTGGGATGATGTCAAGTAGAATATGAGTCAGCAGTGCCCTGGCAGCCAGGAGGACCACCCGTGTCCTGGGGTGCATCAGGCACAGCATCGCCAGCTGGTTGAAGGAAGAGATTGTCCCAGTCTGCACTGCACTGGTGCGGCCTCACCTCGAGCCCTTTGTGCTGTTTTGGGTGCCTCAGTCTAAGAAGGGCATCAGACTACTTCTGTGCATCCAGAGGAAGACAAGCAAGATGGTGAAAGGTCTTGAGGGCAAGACTTAGGAAGTGCAGCTGTTGTTACTTGGCTTGTTCAGCTTGAAGAAGAGAAGGCTGAGATGTGATCTCATCGCAGTCTACAAGTTCCTCAAGGCAGGCAGCAGAGGAGGAGGTGCTGATCTCTCTGGTGACCAGTGATAGGACACGAGGAAATGCAATGAAGCAGGGCAAGTTCAGATTGGACCTTAGGAAAAGGTTCTTCATTGAGAGAGTGATCGGTCACCTGAACAGGCTTCCCAGGGAATGGTCACGGCACTACGCCCATCAGAGTTCTAGGAGTGTCTAAACAATGTTCTTAGGCTTAAGTTTTAGGTAGTCCTGTGAGGAGCAGGGAATTGGACTTGATCCTTGTGGGTCCCATCCAGCCTGAGATAGTCTATGATTCTATGTTTGGAAATTAATTGGTTTTTCCTAAAATAAGCTTTTGTTGAAATATAACTATAGATTTTTTTGAAGTGATTGGTGGATGAAGATCTGTCTAGTCTGGAGTTTAGACTATGGCATGAATATGTAGTCCTTGCAACCTGTTCCTCTATTCAGATGCTGCATTGTTTGTAAATCAACATCTGATTTTACATCTTTTGCTTGAGATTAATGTTAAACCTATTCTTAGCTGCTTAAAGAGTGGAAAGACAAATAATAGCTTTTACATGTCCACCTTAACAAATTTGATAGCTGGAGAAATGGAGGACTTAATCCTAGAAGAATTTACTGCAGTAAAGTGGTCTTTTGAAGAGGAACAGTATGACCAGTATGTACAGTAGGTTCAGAGGAGTCAAAGTCTGGTGTTTGTGAAATAACAGTTGTGAAGATCTGCATTCTCAATCCCTGGAAAATAGCTAATACTTTTGTAGAATCCATACTGAATGGACAATGAATATGGACACTACTAACCAAACAGATAAATAGAAGAGGATCAGGGTCCAGTATCTTGTGCCAGCTCCAGCTGACATTGGCTGTGTGTCTGTATGATTTATATTTTGCTTCTGTTTGGGGAATTGGAGTGCAGAACATTGTTTTAATGATACAGGAGTCACAAATTTCCTGTTTTCTTTAGGTTAAATTACAGCCAGTGTGTTTCCTCTATGCTGTCAGTCCAGTGCTTGTCCTGGGGTGTCAAATAGACAAAACTGTAGATCAGGAAGGAGAACTGTTCATGCATTTAAAATCAATGTGTAATTAAACACTCCAGTGTTTCCCCAGAGTAGAAGCTAGGCTTGCAAAATAGAACATGAATGGCTGAGGAAGAAAGCATTGCAACTCTACGTGTAGAAGTGGCCCATAAGTCTGCTCTCTTTATTACTTGCAATAATAGGATGTACACAGTTGGAGTGCACATTAAGACAACAAACAGAAAAAAGTCTTCAAGCATTCATTGAGCATGAAAGAAATACATATGGGGCAGTAGAATAGCATTCCATGGAAGTAGTGTTTTTCTTCCTGAATCATAACCAATAATCTCAGTTATGGAATAGTACTGAAACTAGGTATTTTATGCTAAATGTTCATTCTAGATATTGATCCTTTACATTTGTAACTATTCATGTATCTGTGTTTTCTCTTTCAGATAAAAGAATTGTCTGCAAGGTCAGCTCCAAGCGTTAAAACATATGATGGTAAGTACAAACTGTAAGAAAAAATAAACTTTGTTTCTGATTTCTGCAGCCTGGCTGAAACAAATGTTGCAATTGATTGAAAAATATAGGCATCAACTAAAAAAATACTGAAATAAAATCAATACTGGAAATGTATTTGTTTTTCACAGGGTACATAGCTGTTTCCATGCCATGACTTACGGAGATCATATTTTGTATCTTCAAGGATTTCAAATGTACACAGTTGATCACTTGAGTAGTGAAGAGAGATGAAATAGGATAACTCTGTTTTGTATTATGTAAAAAACTTCTGACTTTGCTTTATGAAGTGTAATTTTTATTGGGTTTTTTTTTCATGCTTGACTGTCCTTAGGCTGCAGAACTCACAAAAGTGAAAATACTGAAGGTAGACAAAACTGATTAACTTGTCAGTTAAGACACAGATGTTCAAAGAATGTTAAGAACTCTGATATTTTTGTCTGTGCAATGCTTTAACATCTGAAGTCTATTACAAATAGCTAAGCCTGATAATAGTGTTTTAGGATGTTGTCCTGCACCAGAAACACCCATACAGTTAGTGTTGGAGTTTCAGTGACTTGAAGTAAGTTTATTGCAATAGATGATGAGAGATGAATTAATTCTAATCCCAGTTTGGAGTCCATTTTGCTCTATTAGTAAGGCATTGGCTTGAGCCGAGTCAAACAGCAGAGATGTTTAGTTTGAGGAGAGCATAGTAAGAGTATGGCTGTGTGGTTTTCAGCTGCAGCTGATCATATTCATTCACGCAAGCACAGACAAGTATAAGTCCATGGCACACAGGCAAATTTGCTCCTAGCCCCAACCTGATCCAGGGAATGTAGGATTGAAGTGCTAAATCACTTCAAGGCCACACTTTATGCATGATACATAGAGAGGGTTTGTTTGCACTCATTGATGCGAAGTGTGGATGCCTGCATATCCTCTGTGGGGAATACAAGCCCCAGTCAGCCTGGTCTTGACTAAGCAGCTTTGGGCCAAGACTTCTTCCCTGTGATGAAAGACAGCATGCATTCATAGCCAAGGAGATGATTGCTTTCTAGTTCAGGGATGATTTAGTTAGTAGTTTCTTTTCCTGATTCTAGAAGTATTAAAAATGTTAAGCATATATAGAGATGTACTTTTATGTTGTGAAGGAACAGTTCTTACCTTGTAAATGATTTTTTTTCCCCCATTAATGTGAAAAATACCTAATTTATAAATGTGATTGAATATTGCTACATTTAGGAATCTGTATTTTTCTGTTCCTGTTTACTATAATATAATTCCATTATTTTTTTGCTATTCTGTTATTTAGTGAACACTCCTGTACAGCGCCTTGAAGAACCTAAACCAAGTCTACCAGTTGCCACACATGGTAAGTTTTTTTGATAGGTCCAGATCCAGTACTTTCAAATCTAACACTCTCTCTTCTCAGATACGTTGCTTGCCAAATCATAGCTCTTAAGAGTAGTTATGTTGAAAGAACACAATTTGAATTGTTTCGCTGTACGTCGGTGTTGAGAATTCCTATGTGCTTCCAAGAAGAATAAATGAAAAACAAATGAAAATAATTGGAGAATATTTCCTAGCATATGTATAGTATTGAAGCACTTTAAGGTAGATGAAACTTACTGAGGGAAAAAAAAAATTATGTTTTCTCATGGAAAATATGCTTATTTGATATATACATATACCAGATAGGTACATGCATTTACTGGAATTTGTATAGGGAAACATGGAGATGTTTGTTTAGAAGCCTTGAAATACTGTTTTTTCCATGTGACTTCAAGTGATAAGGAGTAAAAACACAGAAGAAATAATAAAAACAGACAGTTAGCCTGTCCTAGTTCTTCCAGAGTGTATCTGTGGTTACATACAGGTCATTATTTTGGTATTTTAACTTGTGGCATTGTGGTATCCTTTAGAAGGGGCGTGGGGAGGAGTGAGCTATACTTACATTGTCTTGTACTTTGTGAAAATAGATTTGGCTTTTTTTCATCAGTATGAAAAGTAATGAAGAGTATTGTTACCATACCAGTATTCTGCGATCAATTAATTCTTTGTTTTCATTTTAAGTAGGAAAGTAACGAAAAATGAGCAAGCAAAATAGTTTAAAATAGTTTATTAATTTGAATTGCAATTAAATAATAGCGTTTTCTTATTATTTCTCATAGTTTTTAAACCTGTCAAAGGGAGACTAAACGGAATTTGTCTGTGAAAAACGTAGAGAATTTTTCTTTTTCGACAAATACAAAAAGTTCTGAAAAGGCATATGGGGAGAAGGGGCAGTATACATCAAGCTTTCAATAACTTGATGAGGAATGAAAAACTGATGTAGTGCTAATTTCAAAATACTTGTTATGACAATAATTATCTTAAAAAGGAAATCTGATTATATTGTTGCTAGTTATTCTATGGTAACATAATTTGAATAATACAGAGATTTCTTTCTAAGCTATGCAAGGTTAGTAGTTCATTGCTTGAAGCTTTTAAAGTTAAACTATACGGATGAATATTGTGTAGATAAAAGTAATTATAATATCATTAAGTATTGAGAATTAATATTAGCATTTTAAACAATTAATTCTTTTTCATGTAAACCAGCCTCATTGCACCAAAACAGTGGTGCTGGTTCTGGCTAAGAAGTCTCACAGCATGTAGCTTAGCTATTGCTTAGCTATTTAAGAAACAAATTTTATGAAAATGATTGCTGCTAAGGACCTACCCACCAAGCTTGTCAAGCACTACTTACTTAGTGGATTTGCTTTCATTTGTACTGAGGACGGAAACAGTCCTGTGAACATCAGTATTTTCTGTACTCTGAAAATTTAAATCAGCTTGTTCAGATCTTCCGTGATTTCTTGCTGCTTCAAATATGAAGTGTGCGATATCTTGTGAAACTTCTCAAGATAGAAAAGGCTGTTCCTGCCATTAATACACAAAAGATTCACCATCAGCTTAGTATGAAACCTCAGATAAGGTGTTCCCTTCAGATTCCTTTGCTGATTACTATTTTATTTATCTCTGCAGGTCTCTCTGTCTGTCCCCTTTCTTCCCTTCTGGATTTTTTTTAAACTTGCCTTACCTAATTTCTGGATATAAAGGTTAGCAGAAGTTATGGTGTCTTTCCCCAAATTTTCAGGACTCCTCAAGGGATTGACTTACTGAATTAAGACATCATGGCTGCATCTCATGCCTTTATGAAAGTGAAAGCACTTCCTGGTAACTTCTGTAGACAAATTTATTTAGCACAGATCATCTTATAATTGCCTGTGTATAAAATACTGTCATTCTTTTTTTTTTTTGTTTGAAAGAAAATTAATTCTGGAAAAGGCTCTCTAATGTGAACACTTTAGTACACTAAGTACACTTTTCAAAGCTGCTTCGAAGCTTTTGCATCCTAATATTCATTCTGCACCTCTTAATTCTGTGTTATGAAAAGATACCTAAGTTACAAATGCGAGTTATCTTAAGTGTAAAGTAGTAGAATAAATATGTTGGTCTAGTGTTTTTGTGTTAACATTCCTGATTTCTTGTGAGAGCTAGTAGAGTTCCTTGAATGCCATCTTGGCAGACCATTCTTCTGTCCATTTCTGAGCTAGCTGTAGGATTTTGTGCAGACATAACTTACATCTTATTTTCAAAGATTACTTCAGTCTCACAAGAAGGCAACAGATTAATTATGATTTTTTAAAAATTATATTTTAAAATTAGGTTTGGACTCCTGCATTACTCTTGAAATGCTGATACTTGTTCAATATTTAATCTTTGTCAGGTCAATAAATATTAGATGGAATTGAAGTCAGTAGTTAAAAAGCGAAGCTACTAATTAGATTGTCCATTAAACCCTATGTCTCAGTCTTCAAACATGGTGTGGACCATGGCCCAGCTACAACTAGGGACGTAGCTGAAGCACCTGAGGAAAATTTAGTCACAGTACTTACTCTTCCTAAAGAGTAAACAGGGAAAAGGAGCACCTTCAGAGTTTGGTTCAGCTGAACTAAGATCTGAATTACTCTTTGAAGTTGCCTGTGTCTCTTCAATGACTGTAGGAATCTGAGATGACTAGGCTCCTAACTTAGAAGCCTCAGGTAAGTGTCAAAAAATTATCGTACTTAAGAATATTGATTTGAAATTAATATTTATGCTGCTTATGGGCAGTATATGGCTTCCCACTGGTTGGTTAGGATAAAAAATACATGAAGTGCATTAATTCAAAAATAATCATCCAAATTGCAGGTATCACAGATTAAGTCTGGCAGCTCTTTGTATATGAAATTTAAGTATAAATTGAAGGAGTATATCATGAGTATAGCCACGGCTTACATTTCTTACACCTTCAAGAAGTGTAGTAGTTTACAGTAAATAAATTTTACATTTTATCCTGGGTTTTCATATTGCAAGTGCAAAGTATCCCATAGATAATATTTCTGTTCAGGCTAAAAGTTCTTTAGCATTTCATATTTCAGCATAAATAGATGGGATTTCTCCTTTAAATGTTGGCCAGAAGACTGCTTTTCCAATCATACTGTCAGAATATTGGGGTTTTTTTAAACTAGTAGATAAGAACAGACAAATAGTATTTGATATGCATGAATATACACAGCCTGAATCCTTCATTATCATTAAATATATTTTCCTGTTCCACCTACATAGAAGTGGTCTTCAAATATTCTTTAAAACAGGCATTTAATTATTTGTCAAAGTATGCTGGGCACATAATTTCCCAGTAGTATAATTATCCACTCAAGAAATAAAGGTAACCTGTACTTTTGATACATCTCATCTCTGTCTCCACAAACACCAGCTGGCAGCAAAGATACTCTGGAAGATGTGGGATGATAGACACACTGCTGCTGGCCTTAATATTGGGTGTGTGCTTCCAGGCCTGTGCAGAGATGAGTCAGCCCCTCTAAGCAGATTGCATTGGAGTAAAGTACAGATAAAACAAGTATAGTTTAAATCCAATTACACAGCAACTGCCTTACTATCTGGTAAGTCCAGCCAAGAAACTCTGAGGCCTTGGTGCCTGTGCAGCTAAATTAAATCCCCCAGGACATTTTGTCTGTGCTTCAGGCAATCTCCTCCAAAATGGGTGCACTTCAGGCTTTTGGAATGTTCCCAGACTGTGTCTGAACATTGTTTTGGAGAATCTTAGTTGGTGCAGGGCAGCTGTGTGCCAGGAGCAGTAGTATGGAGGATCATGTTCCAGTGTCCAGGAATACTCTGGCCACTGATAAATTTTACAGCCCTAGAGACTGATAGACCAAGACCAGAAGCCTATTAGTTTCTCAGAGTTTTGCTTTTAAGTGTTTTCCTAAGATATATTGGTATTTGCATCATCTTGTTAACAACTTGTGATGGTATAAGAAGCATTAGCTTAGAATCTCTTATTTAGTGCAAGTTCTCTGGGAGCGTATCTTAAGTTTAGTAATTCCTTGGAAAAGCAGGTGAGGTGCTGAATATCACCACAGGCATGGAAAACGTGGAGAGAGCAGCTACTGTACCCAAGCATTAATACCACCAGTTTTAATCCCCTTTACATGGGGCATATTGGAGATGTGGCCACTAAGTGCCACTTAGCTCCAAGTGCTCATTTCACTGTGATTACCTGTCACAGTGCATCCATGTTTGTACCTGAATGTACAAAAAGTGCCAAGGAGCATCTTCACTGCAGCATCACTTCCTCCCCTTCTACCCATACAGCATAACAACCATTTGTAGTGCCAGATGTTTCTTGTGAAGAATGGGGCAAATGCATGTAGGCCCAAAATACTGACCAATAAATTGTTTTCTCCTATAATGCCTGTAAGTTGGTGCTGAAAGTACAGTTTGCATACCTGTTTTTATTGTAAACCCTAGAAGACACTCAAGTTCTGGATTTCATTGCTATCAATTAATTTGTAGAAGATGAATATTAATATTTTAAAAATCTGAACATTTATTGGTCTACATATAATCATTTTGAAGCATGTCTTATTTCTGAAGTTTATAAAGTTGTAAATAAACTGTACTCTGGCTTCATTTTCGTGAAGCAAATTGTACCTGACAGCCTAGAGAAGGATACAGTGAGGGTGTCTAGGAAGCTATTTGCAGCAGAGGACCTTTCAAGATTTCTTTAAAACACATAATAATACTTACTCAATTGAAGTGATTGAGGATTTTTAAAATTGGTTTTATTGGGAATTATTATATATTAAAAACATCTCTTGCATGTATGGACTCAGTACTTAATAATTCTCTGGAATAATGAGTTAATATATTTTTCCATTTTTTTTTAGGTTTTCTATGTCCATTTCACTTGTGGTTTTTAAACTTTTAGTATCAAATTGCACATAAGCAATATTTTAAAATAAATTTTAAAAAATGCTTCTTATGATTGATTTATGTAACCCTGGGTGGCCCTGTCATTGTAGGTGTCTAAAAATATCCCAGCTGGCCTCTGAGTGCTGTTTCAGATGTGATGCATCAGTCAACCTTGCGCTGGTGGCTTAAAGCTCGGATATATCTGGGATGGCACCACACACCTGTGTTTGGACAAAGAATCCCTCCTGAAGTGACTATTGTGTTAGGGTCTCCTCTACAAAAATGTACCCCCAAGGCAGTGAAGAGTCACGTTGCAGTTGGTTTGTGATTGTTAAGCAGGTTGTCAATAATCAAGAAAGTTGACATCACTGTGGTGGTTTTTTTACCTGACTTTCCCTCTCCGGACCTTGACCTTCTTCTGTCCTTTTTGTCTGGTGTTCCTGTTCTTCCTCATTATTAGAGCAGGCACCCTTGGTGCATATGCTGGAGCCCATAGAGGAGCTTTCAGAAGAGGAAAAAGGTAATGATTGATTCAGCTCAAAATATAGTGGCATGTGTTTCTTGAAAACAAAAAATATTATTTGATACCTACAGTATTTTTCATTGTATTTCAGTATGTTTGTGTGATTTGGGTGGGAATATTGTTTGTGTCAGTCTCCTCTTTGCTATCAGTGCTTGTAAATATTATGACTTCCTTATCCAAGTTCAGTGTTTTATGAAAATTTGGCTAACTTCTTTAGAGCAGGCACATTCCATATGTCTAAAGACACTTGAACTAAGCAGAGCAAAAATGTTTGATGGAGAATAGCCCCTCATTAGGAAATTTTTGGTGCCGACACTACTGTAATATGTGCTCAGTTCCTTTTTAAACTCTGCATAAGAGGATAAAGAGTTCAGGTAGAAGGAAGTTGGTGGTGGAGGTTGGAGCTGCCAGCTTTCATAAATGCATCACAGATACTTTTACAAGTAATCTGAGTTGCACCTACCCATAAGCAGCCACAGCTCCAGCCAGGGTTGTGCAATTTGGAATGAAATTACATAGCCCAGCATGGGCAGCTGTTCTGCCTCATCCAAGGAGAACTTGGGGAAGGCCACATTTACCATGACAGAACAGGAAGCACTGGTTCATCCTGCATGGTATTCTTCTCCTGGAGGCGGCTAATATCGCATTAGGTGAGACACCAAATAGCTGAATAGCATAAAAATCTGTTCTGTGTGTGAAAATCAAAATCAGTCTTGAACCTTGCAGCCAGTGAGTTTAAATTTTGAAGGAACGATGCTGCTTTGAAAACAAAATTGTCATTTGAATACATCTGTGCGTTGAGAGGTTTCCCCAGGGAAAATCCAGTGACTCTGAATGATCTGAAATAAAGACTGCTCGCATTTTTGCCGTTCCTTCTGCTATTTCTCTTGCTTGCCACCTTCTCTCTTGATGGATTGTCTTTGATTCTTCTGCTGTGCCTAAAGGCATGGCCTGCAGTGCAGAAGAGAGAAAGAAAGAATGCAGTCTGAAAAGATAGACCAAGATTTTTTTTGGTTTTGATGACAGTCATTTGTAAGGGGCATTGTGAAAATTCTTGACTCGGAACATTATTTTCTAGGATTATGTAGGAGCAGAGAGAGTGGACCAGGCTTAAGGTCCCTAGTCTCCAAGGTTGTTGAACCTAGTATTTAGGGATGGATAAGAAAACAGTTCCTTAAATAATTGCTCTGGCAAAGAGGATTTGGCTTGAGTTAATGAGCAAGAATTAATATTGTCATTAATTAGGATAATGCTGGATAGTCTTGATACCCTTATTAGTATGTAGTAATTAGGAATTGAAAATTTAGTTTAAATGTATCTGTTTTATTGTTAGGATTAACATCTGAACTAGATAGGATTTTCAAGAGGGCTCCTGGGAGCCTTCCACTTTAAAATGTCCCATGTATGGCTTTCTGGGAGGATTTTGTACTACGTGATGCCATCTTGTTCTGACTGGGGATAGTCTGATAGCCCTGTGCTTCCTCAAGACCAATTGTTTGCCTCGTCTAGGACTCAGCTCTCCAGACAAACCAGTTGTAATCCCATCTCTGTCAGGGACTGAGCTGTCCACACAGTTCCCAAAACCAGTTGAGATTTCCGCCTGATTATGTCCTCTTCAACAAAGATCTAATAGTGTGGCAGCTGGGCTGTTTTTCAGTTTTCATTACCTATAGTTCTTTCCAGGACCCCATCGGAAGCCAGTTCCTCAAAACTGCCTAAATATCATTTGTGTATCTTGAGGCTTTTTTGTGTCCTCTTCAGGGTGCTTTTATTTTCCTTAAATAAAAGTGAAAACGAAATGTAACTGCTTTCTAAGCTCTCTTTGTTTAAAAATGGGAAAAGTGGCACATTTTTGGAATGGATATTGAATTATTTCTTCATTCATGTCCTGGTCTGTTGGCTGGCAGATGATTCTGCTGCCCTGTAAGGCATACTGGGAAGAGACAAACTCCTGCGCAAGATTTACACTCAATTTCAGGGGAGTTGGGAGTGCAGTTTATGGCATGCTTTCCTGGAATGTTTTATATCCTTTGCCAGCTTTGCTGCCAACTGCCAGACAGAAGCAGCCATCATGCTTCCACAGATTATTGGTTCATTTAGTTTAAGTGGCATTTAGTAAAATTTTGTCTTGCCAGAGACGCTTTATAGACAGGTTCCAAATGGGTGTGTTTTGCTTCTTTATTCCCCTGTATGACCCTATAATACTTTGGCCTAACTTAAATGTCAGTCTTCATTTTAGATGGAAGAATCTGTCTAGAGATGAGTCTTTATTTCTTGTGTAAGAGTCCTTTATTGACATAAGAGTCATTATTGACACTTAAAGCAAGGGAAAGATTTAGGAACTTCTTTGTCTGCTTTTAAGTATGTATGATGTCATAGGCTTGCATAGAAGAAAACACGACACTGAACTTTGTCCTTGAAAGATTTTTGAAGATGACTATTATCCATCATGTATTTTCTGTTGAACAGTCTGCCCCAGACAGGTTTTATCTTTACTAGAATGAAAGTGTTACAACTTTACAAAGATTTAATTTCCATAGGTAATTTTTATCAGATAACATAATGCTGCTTGAAACTTTTCTTTTGAAAAAAGTTTGTTGTATTCCTGTTCTGATTCCTGCTTTTAGAATTCAGCTTTTATTTGAAATACCACTTTTACAGAACGTAATTATTGGAGGATAGTCTTTCTTTATCAAGAGTTTTCAAGTACAAGGCTAAAAGTAAAGATCTTTCTTGCTAGATATTCAGGCCTGTAACCTTACAGTGCTTCTGTATCAAGAACAGTAAAAGATACTTCTGATGGTGAGTCCAAGGTGCTGAGGTACATGTTCCAAGTGAGGTGGCTTTTGTAAACTAGCCCAAGATGTTGAGAATCACACAACTTCATATAGATAAAAAGTGCACATATATGTCTATGCTGTTTCTAAAGAATGCATGCTTCAGTGCAGTTTTCCATTGTCTCATGTACTGTGGATTTTTAAAATGTCTCTTAAATGTATTTTTCCTTCTTATTTCAGAAATTGAGAAAAGTGATCATAAACCAGGTAGAAGTAACCACTATTTAATAAATGCTCTGAAGTCTGATCCTTCTTTAACTAAAGAATTGCGAGTTGTTTTGGAGCAAGCCCTGGAGGAGAAGCTGGAATCCTTGGGAATTAAAGCAGTAAGATGATTTAAAATAATTTGAAAGAAGTATACTCCTTGTCCCACTTTATTCTCTTTCACTCTTGTACCATAGTCATCAACCTATAAATTCAAAGCTAAATCTCCATGTTTTAAATAAGTGTAATTCTTTAACCACTAACCTTAGAGGATGGCCATCAAATTACAGCTGTGGAGGATATGACTACACTTGTAAGCAGCGTTACCAATTTTGCTGATTTTTCTGCAAGCTTTGTGATATCTGAAGGTCAAAAGAATGTTTACAATTTGTTTCCTTAGGGTGTTCGTGGAATATCAACTGATCGCTTAAATAAAATTTTGCGATCTATTGAATTTGCGAGAGAACGCAAACAGAAGCAAGAGCCAACCGTTCACCAAATTCGAGAGCATCTCAAACGTCAAGTTAGCTTTCGGGCTGAAGAGAAATCTTTATCTTCCAGTAGACCTGTTCAGCTTCCTTGTGAAGGTTACAGTGGTTTTTGGGTTTTATTTCATTGTCTTGCATTTTATAACTGCTATACAAGGTTTCATTTAGCAACATTTCTGTATAGCTGCTTCCTACTTTCCTGTATAAACAGTCTATGTAGTTGTGGAAAACGAAACTGTTTACTTTAGAAGTCTCTTGACATGGTGTTTAACTGCAACTATCTTAGCTCGTATATTGTCAAGATACATGGTGTTGTGTTAGGAGTGTAGCACTGTGGCAGAAAATAAACCCCCTTGCTTTTCAGCTGATTCTCAGAGATCTGAAAGGCTGGGTACAGCTGGGCTTAATTTCTGATTTTAGCCAATTCAGCACTGTAAGTCTGGTCACCTTCCCAGGTGCACCAACAGTGTGTGTTACACAGTGAGTTTTCTCTTACTTTGCTCTTTGCATTGAGTCTCTTGACCACAGACTCACCAACAGTGACACTTTAGCACCAATCCCTCTTTCCCCTGGCTGACTGCAGTGATAAGGGTCATCCAGCCTCTGCCTGATAAGCTACCACCCCTTCAGCACGCCATCATGTCCACAGTAATCCCTTAGCCGCACATCTCATGGCGTATCTCACGGAAGTCCCTTCATCACATATCTCATGGCTGTAGGCCTCGTTCCTACATTATCCACCCCATGACTTCAGTCACACCTTCAATTTGGTGCCCCTATCACACCTGTATATAATGGATTTTTGGGGTGTCTCTGTAGGGCAATTGCTCAAACCTCTCCCCCACACCTTTCATTACACCACACCCAGACCTTATGTGTTTCTGACAGATCATTTTCCAGATTTTACATACATGACTATTATCAAAGCTAAACATATTAGAATCGGTATTAACATAGCAACAACAGGACGAAGCAGTTTATTGAAAATTCCTGTAGCAGTAGGTGACCATCCAAAAAGGGGATCTGACCACTGATGCTATCCATCTTCTTATTGTATTCTTAAAGAGGTCATAAGTAAAATTGATTAGATGCCACCAGAATTGAAATTCCCTTTCAGATTCAGGGGCATTACTTTCTAATTTCATTGGGCAAGTGGCCTCATCTCCTTCCCTTGTATTTGCTGCCACAGTAAATTTCACAAGTGAGAAGTGTGTGTGGTGCAGAATGCACTGTAATTACCATATTGATTAGCATAGATAGAGAAAGTGAGGGTCTCCACCCTGCAGGTCGAGCCTATTTATGTGTGAACCAAATTTGGTTCATGCTGGCAATAATTGCTCCTACAAGAAAGGTAAGCAGTCCTCAGATGGTTAATTTGATCTTCAGTGGAGGTGTGCTGGCATCATTCCTGGTATCATTCCTGGAAAGGGAAAACAGCACAAGTCTCATCAGGGTTTGTCCAGACAGGTTACCCCTTAGTGGCTCAACTTGCTTAACTACTTGGGCTAATGATTAAAGTCCCTTTTCCAACTCAGAATATCTCTGTTGTGTCTCTTTAAATGCAGTGGAGCTGAATCTCTTTGGTCCATCAGGGCAAGTGTGAAAGAGGCTGCAATAAGTACCAAGTTCTCAACAGAGCCCCGTTCTGCTGTAATAGGGCCTCTGAGGGGTGTGTAGGACAGAGCTGTTGCAACAGCCTCATGTGTTTCTCATCACTCCCATGATTATCCCTTTTTGAGCAAATTGTGTAAGGGATGGGCAATAATAGAGAAACCAGGGATATGTTTTCACCAATGTCCTCAAGTTCCCATTAACTGTTTTAATTGTTTTAGGCTAGACAGATTCTGCCCATGCTCTGTTTTTCCCAGGGTGTCAGAAGCGGTTCCTTTAATCCACCAGACTCTGAGGAACTTAACCTCCTTTGTGCCCTTGACACTTGAATACAGGAATGTCTAAGCCTAAGGCTGTTAACCCATTCTTCCCATTTTCTGTTGCACACATAACCTCCTTCTTCACCTGTCACTATATCATTGTGTTGCAAAAGCGTAACTATAGGTCCAAAACCAGGTGCGTGAACAGTCTGTTCACTGTAGTTCTGGTCACATTAAAAAGAGCCAGTCTGTTAAATGCAACATATGTGGTTCTTTTGGATTTCCAGAAATATATGTATATATATATATA